>KL258150.1:0-21679 GCA_000699545.1 Podiceps cristatus | reverse complement strand
TTCCCTACAGCCTCAGTGCCTCCATCTGTAGGAAAATACTCTCTCCGTCTTGATTATTAAAACTATTAGTCAAAACAGCTGCCTCACATGAGCTTTAAGTTGTGGGTTATAGGTTACCTATGTAAAATAATGAGCTGTTTTTTTTTTTTTTATAAACTAGTTTTGGTCAGGTTCTTGTAGTGTTTTCCTTCTCTCAGTCCTCCTATCACAGTTCCTGGGAATTTAGGTACAGAATATTTTTAATTTAATGATCTTGTTTCTTTTATTTCATTCAGCACTTCCTTGACACTGGGCATGACACAAGTTGTATTTCCTTCAGTTCATACTTTGAGATTCTTTAAGTATTTTGCAGAATCACAGAATAGTTGATGATGGAAGGGGCCTCTGGAAATTACCTAGTCCAACCTTCCTGCCCAAAACGGGGTCGGCTACACCAGGTTACTCCAGGCCTTGTCCAGTCAGGGTTTGAGTATCTACGAGGATGGAGACTCCACAACTGCTCTGGGCAACTAGTTTCAGTAAAACATTTTTTTTTCCTCAAATTTAAATGATTTCTGTATTTTAGTTTATGCCCCTGGCTTCTTGTCCTTTTACCGGGCACCAGTGAGAAGAGTCTGGCTTCATCTTCTGTATACCCTCTCATTAGACTTATCAGTAAGATCCTTCTTACTTAAACAGTCCTAGCTCTGTCATAGTTTCCTTGTATGACTAATGTTTCAGTCCCTTATTTATCTTCATGGACCTTCATTGGACTCACTCCTGTATGTCCATGTGTCTCTGTTACTGTGGAGCCCAGACCTGGGCCCACCACTTTGTGTGGCCTCACCAGTGCTGAGTAGAGGGGAAGCAATCACCTTCCCTTGACCTGCTACAGATACTCTTCCTAATGTAGCTTGGGAGGCTGTTGGAGTTCATAGAATCACAGAATGTTTTGGGTTGGAAGGGGCCCCCAGAGCCCATCTAGTTCAACCCTCTGCAGTGAGCAGGGACACCATTACCCAGATCAGGTTGCTAAGAGCCCCGTCCAACCTGGCCTTGAATGTTTCCAGGCATGGGGCCTCCACCACCTCTCTGGGCAACCCCTTCCAGTGTTTCACCACCCTTGTAAAGAATTTCTTCCTTATATCCAGCCTAAACCTACCCTGTTTTGGTTTAAAACCATTACCCCTTGTCCTGTCATCGCTGTCCCTACTGAAAAGATTTCCCCCATCTTTCCTATAGGCCCCCTTTAAGTACTGACAGGCCGCAGTCAGGTCTCCCCGCAGCCTTCTCTTCTCCAGGCTGAACAAGCCCAACTCTCTCAGCCTGTCCCACCCCTCTCAGCCTGTCCTCACAGCAGAGCTGCTCCAGCCCTTGGATCATTTTTGTAGCTCTCAAAGACTTCCTTGATGCAAGGGCACATTGCTGGCTCATGTTCAACTTGTCCACTGGGAATGCCTGGTGATTTTATGCCAAGCTGCTTTCCAGGTGGTTAGTTCTCAGTTTGTACAGGTGTGTGGGATTATTCCTTCCCAAGGACAGAGTTTAGCATTTCCCTTTTTCAAACTTGAGATTACTGTCATTCCATTTCTCCAGCCTGATAAGGTCCCTCTTTAGGGGCAGCACAACCATCTTATGTATCAGCCACTTTTTCCATTTTCGTATAGTCTGCAACCTTAATGAGGGTCACTCTCTCCTTTGTCCAGGTCATTAATGAAGGTGTTCACTAGTATTGGCCTAGTATCAGCTCTTGGGATACACCGCTAGCTGCTCACCTCCAGTGGGACTTTGTGCTGCTCATCAAAATACTTTGAGCCTAGCATGCAAGGAAATACTTTTCATTCAGCTTGTGAGTTTGATTTATATGTCTAGAGATGGTAACTGCCACTTACTACAGAATTTAAAAAAAACCCAAAACACCAACAAAAAACAGTGCTCTGAATGTTGAAACTTTTAGATGAATGATGAAGGAATTTCATCTGGAAAGCATTTTGAATGTTCAGTAACAACAGCTTTGAGTTAGGGCTTGCTATAGATTGATGCCCAAATTCTTTATAGTAACTGTGCAAGTGCTTGTTCTAGGCAATTCATTGAAATGTTTTTCACCCTCTTTTTCATTTAGACCGGGCTATATTCCCTTTGCACGCTGCAGGTGTTCCACTTTTTCCTTGCAGGCAGGTTAACATAGAAGGGGCACCATTTTTGAAAGCTGTTACCACATGTTCTTCCCAGCTACCTCTGTAGTCCTTGGTCAACTACCAAGCCCCACTTCTATCATGAAGTATGCCTTTTGCTTTAGTCTTCTAAGTGATTACACAGATTCTTCCCCACCGCTTCCCCCTTTCACCTTCCTCTACTGCTGAATCTTACCTAGGCAAAGCCAGCTTATCTACACAGGAAATGTTTTTTAGCAGTAAGAATCTAATAGAACAATATCTTGCTGTTTTAATGTATGCAACTGATTATTCACATGCTAGTGTGCAGTCTGAAACTTCTGAAGTTTGTTTAAAATAAAACTGGAGAGCTATTTTAAGTTCAGCTTCATCTAAAACACAAACTTAGCCTGCTTATTCTTTTCCTTAACAATTTTGATTTTCTGAAGAGGTACCCCGGAGCTTAACTTCATCAAAATTACACACACACACACAAAATCCAGTTTTGAGGCATTCATTTGGTGCAAAACAAGTTGGCGTCTAGAGCTTTAGCCTCAGTTGTGAACAAGCAATGTGTTGCCATGAATTTTGTATCTTTGGAATTTTGAATCTTGGAAAACAACTGCTTTGTAGCACTTTTTCTGTCTTTCTGTTACTTGGCTGTCTTTTCCAATATTTAACTGTTCTTTTAGTAGTTTGTACAATACTTAAGTTTAAAATTGGGATTTTTTTTTTTTCTGTGGCTTATACTTGACAAAGATCTTTGTGCCTTTGAGATTCATGTGAAATTAGAGGAATTTTTTGCTATCTACAGTTCAGAAATAGGATGATGGTTTTTCTGCGTTGAATTTACCAAAATGTACTATGAAGTATTGTGAAGCAGAAATGTGGGGTGTTTTTTTTGTTTGTTTTTTTTTTTGATAAGGTTTATGATCAAGTCAGAAGTGGGAAATAACATTGTTCTACCCAGAATACTGTAAATGTCTCCTTTCCTTTTGCAGCTTTTTGGAGCGTGACTGAGCTAGATGAGGTTCATGGCTTTCCTCTTGCAGTTGATACAATTTAAGACTATGCCAGTTTGTAACTTCCAATGGACACATTATTAGCTCAGGTCCTGGTAGGCTTGAACATGTGCAAGCCTTTTTCTCAACAGGAAGTGTTCTTTCATATTCAAAGTCTTTGAATGGGATTAATTTGTCTGCGTAGTGTCTTCAGCCTTTTCCCTGGAAACTTTCTCTGCCTCAGTTCAGCTTGGCAGCTGTACCAAGGTGTCCAGTACTACCCTCAAAAGCAGGAGGTGCCAATGTCAAGAGCCCTAACTGTATTTTGAACAACTTGTAGTCTTACAGGCAAATTCTCTGCCATTAAAATTTCCTAATACTTTCTGTTTTGAAACAGCTTTGGGGTGATTAACCTATTCTATTTACATACTGCATAATTAATTGGAGAGTTTCTAGGTAGTTCAGGGACTAATCAAACTTCCAGTACAGGTCTGCATGTTTTTCAGGATCATCATCATCATTTTTCCATGGTCATCATTCTTCTACTTTGCTGACAAGCCATTTGAAATTTTGCTTGGGAGAGCAAAACCAGTTTATGAACCAGTGCTGCCCTCTGAAATAAACAGAAAACCAGATACTGGCATGCATGTCCACATGAATGGAGGGGCTGAAAATTGCTTGGTGACTTTCCATGGAGAGAAGGGAGTACTTTCTTTCTCATTATCTTGGGATGAAATAAGTTCAATTCATTCTTCCTTGGATTGCTGGTCATTTAAAGTCACCAATGAAGACAGATTGTTGTTTAGGTCAGAAGAAGTAATTTCTTTTACTTTTTAGGTTGTGTTTTTTTCTGAAAGAGCGGTCTTTTGATTCAAAAGTATCTGAAACTAGTAAGCACCAGTCTTTCTGCTGCGCTGTTTTCCATTGTGTCTGTTCTATCCAAGAAAAATTCCACTAAAGACACTTTAGATGAGTGGTGTCTGATCGAGAGTATGTTCATTGAGAATTTCATAGCAGTATTCACCACTTCCGCTGTGACAGAAGACAATTAGGAATGAAACCTGAATGTCAGTGCTGAAATACTGCAGTCTAAACAACTCTCGGAAGAACTTGTAGAGGTAGTTTGTTTTTCAGATTCTTTTGTGTTTGGCCATATAAGGCTGGACACTTAAATTTACAAACTGCTTGTTTATATTGCTCTGCGGGCACTTCACTGGCTAAAATACTTTGCTTCAGAGTTTGCTGTTATCCAGAACAATTGTTCATGGTGTTGCTTTGTCCCACTGGTAATGCTGATACTGATAGTTTTTCTGGAGTGATTCCTCAAAAGTTAGCAGCATAGGAAACAAAACAAAAAACCCATAGGTCAGGGGCTTGAGTCAAAGATGTATTTTAAATGAGTGCAAGCAGTGAAGTGTTGTTCACTTAGATGAAAGATAGTTTGTAAAGATACATTTTAATTCATTGCAAGGCTGAACTCTAGTGCATTTTACCAATTTTTCCTGAAAATGGAGGTGCCATCAAATAATCAGATATACAGATCTACAAAATTCCCGAAGTAGTGTGTGGTGCTTCAGGGTTCCTGATGGGTTAACTTCAATTTAGAAGCAACCTGATTTGTTTCTTCAATGGTGTTATTAAGCTGTTTAGGTACCGAAGGTTTCTTCAGTCAACCAAATGGCATTTTTCTTATCTTTTAATTAGAGCGCTCTTATTTAGGGTGGAATACTATTTTCAGTGTCTATGCAGTTACTTAGGAAAAGGAAGGAGGATACTACTGTCTACTTTGGAAACAGCTTTGATTCTAAATGTCGAACTCCCTTGTTTGTTTTTTGATTTAATACATGCAAAATTAGGAAAAGATAATGATGGTTTATTTCCTTTCCTAAAGAATGGATAGAAGAAAAAAACCTGCATCTGAGTTTCAGAGGCTGTTCAGCTGAAAACAGTACTCTAAATTTTTAGATTGTCATACCTTTATATGTCAGTGGGGACACCCTTCCTTGTATGGAAACTGGTCTAGCATGACTAGACCCTGGATAACCTAATCTAAGACACTGCTTACAATAGAAGGTGGATTAAATGTTCCCCAAAGGTTTCCATGTAAACATCCAGTCTCCATATAGACAGCTAGGTCTCTAGAGGTCTCCATATGAATATCCAGCCTAGCTGTTTACATCACTGTGTGAAAGTCTCTGGCCACCTTGGTGATTGCTTTCTGAGTGCTTTTTGAGTTGCAGGAAAGACACAAAGTCTAAATAGTACTTTCTAGGAACATATATAAACCCACCATAAAAAAAAAAAGATACAGAAATGTAGAAGTAATACCTGATATTTGTTTGCGTAGTACACCTTTATCTTCTAATTTACTGTAATCAGATTGTTGCTCCCAAACTGAGATTGATTTGAATATTCACATATGCATTTTCTCTACTGACGTTTTCATGTGAACTATATTGATATCAGCTCATCATTTGGAAAGTGTTTTGGGTCTGCTTGCTGTAATAGTACTTTTTTGTTTCAAATAAAAAGGTGAGAAATCTCAGTGAGGTAAGATTTCTCTTTAAGGTCTAAAATTGTCAGCTCTATGCTAAAGAAACTATTATCTCTTGTTCTTAATGACAAGTGTGCAGATAACACTTCATGGCCCATGTCACAATAGTAGCAAAGTTGCAGTATGAGTTCATCTTCTGGTAGTTCTGTTTCGACTCTCGCCCTCCATTTTTGAAACTTGACGGGTGACAAGATCTAAAAGGATACTTATTTTGTGTGTCAGATTCTTTCTTTACCGTAAGGTAGTTCAAAATAATGCCCAGATTATGATGGTAGTCTCTACTGTCAATCACTTGTTCTGGGGGTTAGGGCCTCTGATCTCTCAAATACTAGTTTATCTTTGAACTGGTCATGATAACAGTTGTCTAACGTGTTGTTAAAGGTGAAGAGAACCAAAAGCTTCCCTTTGTTACAGGCTACTGGCAGAGCTACCACACAGAGTACAAAAAGGACTGATATAACCTGCTCCCTTGTGGCTTTGAGTCTTTCCGTTCTCTAGTGTTAGAAGATGAGAAACATCTAAAACATTTTTTGCTTTTGAACTTTTTCTAGTCTCCATGTAATTTTTTTTTTTTTTCCATGCTGCTCTCCCAGCTGGCTGCCTAAGTGCTGTTTTCTCCTTTTAATGGGAGCAGAAATGTGTTTTGGCTCATTTTATATCGTCTATTCAGGACTCAAGATCTTGTCAGTTGTAGCTGAAAGTAGCCAGTAGGTCCAAACAAGAGGCCCAGAGGGGGGAAATATCTTTGGTATTTGCGTTGCTTTGGGCCTCATTTCCCCAGATCGTCAGTTCTAAACAACTGCAGTAGGAACTAATTTTGGGTTTGCTATACTTCAGCTTAGAAATCTAAACCACTTACAAATCTCACCAGTTTAAGAGTATGCCAAGGTAGCTGGTACTACCTTGTAGAATCCAGTTACCTAATTTAAAGTAATGAGGCTAGGCTGAACCATTGCCTAGTATTTGATTTATTGCTAGTGAAGTAATGACTAACATGTTGTTTAGGTCATCGCCTGTTGTTTCTTTGCAAAACAGTGAATTTACTTCATAAAGATCAAGAAGTTAAATTTTACCTGCATGCAAGATGCATTTTTTGGTATATTTCCAGATGTTGTTATGCTCAAGTAGTAGGGAAATTGGACATAAATCCTTAAAATGAGGGTTCTTTTTTTTTTGGTTCCTGCAGGCCTAAAATAGATAATTTGGAAATATGGTGAGAAATTGAAAAAAACTTTGTGAAATATTTTGAGGGTGTATATTAAGTTATTTAAGGGGATACTTAAAATGTTAATGGTGCATTAAAGTTGTTCTGAGTACTACTCTAATACTTCTCATGGAATGATTTTGAAGTGTACGAGTTTGATTACAATTCCTATCAGTTGCAGACTAGATTCAATTATGGCCATTAATCCTGTAGTCTTAACAAAATATGTGTTCTTTCTAAACTGTCTTACGTCTCTTCTAGACTTTTTCTTCAGCTTTGGAAGTCCTTGCTTACAAAATATTTTTGAGCTCTGTATGTATAATCTCCTTTTTTTAAAGTTAAGAGTATTGGTACTTAATTTTCATTGTTAACACTTCTCTGCTTTTTTTCTCCTTTAGAGATGTTAACAGGCAAAAAAACCCCACCAAACCCCAAAACAATTCAGAAACCTTGTTCAGGCTGCAGCTCTGTTATGTTACTTGTGTTATTTCAAAATGGAGGTCACTTATTTTTGGCTCTAAGTTTTCTTTTTGAATAATGAGTCTTTGTATGTCAGCAGTTTTGTATAGTAAATTTGCCACTATTTAAGAATAAAAGTTTGGTTTCCCTATATTTGCAAATAATAACTTGGTATTTCAATTTCTACCAGATTTCTGTGTTTGTGGCAAAGGCCAGGAACATCCTTTTGTTAAGTTTCAGCTAAAATATCTGGAAACTTTTTTAACCTGGTATGTGATACAGAATAGATCTAAAATAGTTAAAAACATCTTAAGCCAAAGCTTTGTCTGTCACATCACAGATGAAGGGCTTTCTTTTTTTATTATCTGGTATTTCTCCAGCCATCATCCAATTACAGACATGCCATTTCTCAGGGATTATGGGAGTCCTGAGCATGTGCATATCCGGAAGTGTGTGGACAAGAGAAAGCTGATGCAGGCTCCTCGGAGTTCCAAAAGACATTAAGTAAATTTATTTTACCAAAGGTTCTGAAAGAAGCTAAATGAAAAGTGTATGTCCTCTTGTAAACAATTGACTAGTTAGAAGATGAGAAACAAAGATTCGATTTTTGTAGTAAATGGAGTTCACTGGGAAACCCCTGCAGGAGCTTGTGCTGGGCCTTGTGCTGCCAAACATCCGAAAGGCAATGGGTGAAGTGTGATGAAGTTTGCTCATGTTTGAGCTCCCTAAGGGCCAGTTGAGAAGGGTTGCAGAAGGACCTTTCAGGGCAATGCATCAGGAGGGAGAGAAAAACTTTCAACTTTGCAGAGAGTGGTAGGCCCTGGGATGACAGTTTCTTGCAAAGATGAGATTTTGACATTTTTGCAGAAAACTGCTTTGATAATGCTTTCGTGATTTCCTACTGGGAATTGTGTCAAACCAAATTTCAGGCATTATTATGAATAAAGAGCAGAAATGAAAACATCATGTAAAAATCCATGTACATCCCCATCATGAACAGTGAGTACAATTTTGCCTCCTACATCAATCAGATTTTTATTTTATAATATAAATGAAAGAACAGGGAAGGATGGTAGAGAGTGGTAAACATGGAATTGTTTGTCTGAAGAATGAATGATTCTTTAAACCTGGAGAAGAAAATGAGGGGATGCATGATCTAGGTCTTTATAATTATCAGTAGTATATGGAAAAGCCAGAGCACAGAATGACAAGAAATTAATTACTCCAAGAACTGAAAAATCATCAGATAGTAGGTTCAAATTAAAGACGATGCTCATTTAAGCTGTGAAATGTCATAGCACACAACACAGAATGCTAAAAGCTTATGGTTTCAAAAATCTAAATGAACTAGCAAATGATATCTAGTTGAGAACTAGTAAATGTACAGGCATCATCTCTGACTTAAGAGGCCCCCAAGTCCAGCTTCCTTAAGGACCTGCTCCAGCTGATGAGTCTTAAGACAGATGGATTCAGATTCTGCTCTGATAGTTTTGACAGTCTTTATCTTGATAGCCTGAAAAACAATGCAGAATAATTCATGACAAGGTAGAGATCACTTTCTGGCTAGCTTACTGATCACTCTTTGGAAGTTTGATTACCTTTTGAACAAACCAGGGATATGACTTCTTTTAGGATACAGGTAGATATGCTTAATTGTCTTACTTGCTGTGGTGCTTGTCAGATCTTGTGGTGACCTGCCTTCCTGCCCCAATAATTTTTTTTTTTCTGAATCCTTAACTTAAGGTTAAAGTTTGCCAGATTTTTCTGAATTTCCAGCTGAAGCGGATGGGCTTATCGAGACTTTGTATGCTCCTTGGTGAGAGTTCTGCTTTGGTTGTACAGCAGCAAAACTAAAGTTTTCCTCTCTGTTTTTCAGCATACAGTCGAAGCTAACTGTAATGACTGACTGTTTTTAGTGTTTTGACTGTTGAAGGATCATTTTTAGTATTTTGAACTCATTTAATATAGATGCTTAATTGCTTATATAATTGAGTGTCAGATGTAAACTTATTGAGCTAAAAAACTGTTGCATAAGAATGTGACAAGATGGTGTGTTTGCTTGAAGGACCACTTGCCAGAAATCTAAAACATTCCTTTTTTTTGTTTCATGTTGTTGACTTTCATAAATAGCTTCTGGTAGATTTTTGGCAACATATGTCAATAAACAAGGTTTGGACAGTTGTATCTCAAGAATGAGGGTTTCACAGCTTGCATTCCCTTTTTCTGTTTGTTCTTGAAAATTTTACCATTGCTTGTCTGAGGATAGCACTTAGCATGTCTGTTCTGGAAGCCTAGAAGCCTAGAAATGGCATGTTGAAGGTTGATTAGGTCACTATAGAACACACTTTAAAAATTAAAAAAACAGTTTAAGGTTTTTTTACCACCATGCAGTTAACTTCAATTATTCCTCAATACTAGTCTTCACCAGTTTGTTTTTCTGTGTGGTCAGTGTCTCTTCTAATTATAATTTGACAGTAACATGTTGCTTATGTAATTGTACCTTCAATAACTGTTTTGGGTTTGTGCACACAATTGTAATGATGGCTTGCTGTTCTCATATTTCTTTCTACTACAAACTTGATTGGAAATACAGGTTAGTAAAGTAGCTGCAGATATTTCATATTCTAATCAGTTGCCTCAAATATTAGCTTTGTGGTGTTTCTGTTTAACCAGTTATGGTAGACAAAATGATGCGTTAGCTTTTGTTAAAGGCAGTCAGTTGTCTGTCTTAGTTATTGCTGTCAGACCTGAGAAAAGGTTGCTTGCATTGAAGTTATCAGTATTTGGGAAGTCTGTTTCAATTTTACCTTTTGAAATTCTTGTACCTATTTTAAGTACATATTAAACCAACTTACTGTATGCCATTAAGTGATAGGGATACCTGTAGTACTTCATGGTGTGGTAGATTTACTCAGGCTGCCACTAAACTTTTTTGGCAGTTTCTGTTCCAAGTTACTGGAGATTCCCCCCAAAGAAAGTGTCATGCATGTTCCTGATCATTTAATTCTTTTGCCTTGTTCTGGATGTGAAGTATGGTCTAGGAGCCGTGTAGCCCTGTGATCAGACCAGTAGGGTTTACAAGCTCCCTACAAGCCATAGCTAGTTTACCTGAGGCTGAGTGAGATGATGGGCAGAGCAGACTTGGGCCTTGCATGTATCAGCTCATATGACCGTGCCCTTACCATTTCTCCATGATGTTTCTGAAAGTCTTACTGAGTATCTCACTTGGTCATGCTCTTGCTAAGATACTCTAAAATAGATGCAGCTGTCACAGTCAGTATGTAATGTGGAGGGTCTCTGTTTATATAAGGGTTTTTTTATAAGATTTCATACTGAGATCAAAGGGTTTTAAAGACGCTTTGAAATCTACGCCATTTAATTTGCAGGACATTTTACTTCACAAAACACTTAAGCTGTTAGTGCCATTGGACTTGCACAGCTAAAATTAGACAAGCATGAAAAGACCAGTTGCTTCAAGCAGTGTTCTGTGGGAATGACTTGTATGTTGAGGAAATACCACTGTTAGTATGTGCTTTCTTTTGGTTGTTTGTATGCCTAAACTGAGTGCTTATCTTGTGTTTTTTAGCAGCACAGTGGAATGAAGTTTTCTATGAAAGGAACTCATAACCAAGGCAACAGCTTCAGTCCCGTCAGCGGCGGAGGCATGAGGCAACCAGTTGGTAACCGAGGACACCACCAGTACAATCGTAATATATGGAGGAGAAAAAAACACAGAGACAGTTTGCCTATTAGTCTGAGCAGATAATGGCAGATGCAAAATGACCTTCCCTGCTCAGACAAACTGAGTGAGTGCCACTCGACTCGAGGGATGGAGACCAGCATCCAGCACATCGTTTTATTGGTGTTGCCAAATATCTGCAGCTGACTTCTTTGCATGTTTCTTTGTGTGGTGGTTCAGTCCATCTTCAAGAAGTAGTTGTGCTTATCTGTGAAGCCTTATTAAATGTGGAAGTTTGTTTTCTGCCTTCCCACAATGGTTCATTCAGTGCCGAAGCAGCTCTGACAATAGAACTGCAAGGACATTTACAAATGCTGTGGCTTTTTTGCTGTGGCTACATCTGTTCCTTTGTGGGTTCTGTTTTCTTTTAGAAGTGAAGGAAACTTCAGCCCCTTGGAATTTTTATTTTCTTTGCAGCAAATCAAGTTGGGAATTCGTAAAAGTAAATTTGCTGCTCTCCTGTTTTTGTTTCAAAGTTCAGAATTTTTTGCTCTGTAAATATTGGAAGTATAATTTGTGCAATAACTTGGAATTTTTAATTTAATTTCATATTGTCACATAAGTTATATTTAAGGGGAAGAGGTTTTTTAATTTACAGATCCTTTCCCAGGTTGCATTATCTAAGTTGGGTTCATAGTTTTGGCAGGTTGTCTGAGCAGTGTTACAAACATGACATTTGGTAATATTTGAGGCTTCTTGATTCACAATGAAAGTGCGATTTGGCTAACGGTTTTAAGAAGGTATTAAGCTCCTAAGCATTTTGACCCTGTGTTTTTTAGCTCATTGTCTGGCCTCTATCAGTTGTCTTGCTCTGACCAATGAGTTTTAATTTTATTCCTTTAACTAGACAACAGATCCAGCATTTGTAGTACCAGAAGTAAAACTTTTGAGAGGGAGATGAAAAAGGTTGGTTCAAGTCCTGATGTGAAATTTAAAAGCTGTGAACTACATGCTTTGATGCATTTTAGTAATGTAACCTGTTAATGTTTGGGTTCAAACAACGTTATTAAACAGAGGTACCCGGCTTAAGGAATGTGGAGAAAGGAAATATGTTGATTCCATTAAGGAATCTGTATAGCAGTATGCATTAGTTCTGTTAAGAGCAAATATATAAAAAGTACTTCAGCTGCTCTAAGCGTTACGAGAAGTATCTTTTAATGTATTGCAGGAGAGCACAGCCCAGTGTTGTACACAGTATGAGTGGCTGGCACTTAATTTACAGATGCATACAGGTATACTATGCAAGTGTGTATTGCCATGACAAACACTGTCTTTAACTTTTTGAAAAATGTACATCCTGCCTAACCCTGAGTTTTTAAAGCACCACAGTTGTCCTGGGAGTAGGTCACATCTCGCGCCCTCTGACTTCCCGTTTTTTTTAATGAGAGTTCTGAAGCTATACAGGAAACTACAGATCAGTTATGTAAGTCCACTAGCAGAGAAAGCTGAAGAATCCTGTTAATAGGACATCTATACTGTGTACAGATATAGAAGGTTTTAAAACTGATATCTGAATATTAAAATGAGGTGTCAAGCATGAAGCTTTTTAATATGCTGTATGCCTTTGAAGCAGAAGTAGTTCATGTTATTACTGAATCTGTGAAACACAAACAGGTCCTTGAGGGGAGAGAGGGCAACATTCCAAAGTAGAGTAGTGCATATCTGTTTGCAAAAAGTTTGTCTTAATGCTCCAGACTCATCACAATTTAAAAAAAAAAAAGTTTTAAAAATTGTGAGCTGATTCATAAATAATATCTAAGGGCTGTTACATGAGCCTGTACTGCTTAGTCTTCACACACTAGCAATATTGAGCATAACTGCATTAAAGAGCCTTCAAAGGCTTTAGTCGGTGTCTTATACTAGCGTCCATTTTAAAGCAAAACTCATTTGAAAAGTGGCATCATGTAACACTTCAGTCATGGTGAACCAAATAAATTGGCCTGGCTATCACTGTGGTTATGTGCTACAGGTTTAAAAAAAAATCATGTTTAAATTTTTTGTGTGGACAACTATGTGGAAGCTAAAATTGACATATTTTTATGTAAAGTTTTCTATTCTTTGATTTTTAATAAACTTTGGAGACCAGTCACTCTTCTGTACATTTTTATGGGAAATTTAATGGATGAAGTAATACTTGACCTTATCCACTTGCTTGATGTACGCTTTGAACATGTGCTTTAAATTGTTCATGCTGAACACCTTCAGAATGACCTTGGAAGGTGGATGGATGCCCTCCACAAATGTTTGTGTTTATAAAGGGAGTAATGAACATGACAGTTGGTTTCATAGTTGTGGATTTGATCCCTTGATAATGAGAAAGTAAAGGAACTGGAGGTAGTTCCCAACAGTATTCTTAAAGGAGATTGGCTAACTGATCCCTTGGGACACCTTAACTTTCCTTTATAATTTTTTTTGGTCCCTCCCTGCAGTTTCTAAATTCCTTTCAAAGTCTTTGTCCAGTTTTCAGCCTCCTCGGATGTTGGACATGTCTTTTTTGTTGATTTCTGTTAACCCTCTGAGAGGACTCTGAAATGTCAGTAACTGACTTGAATTCAAAATTTCAGAAATTGAGTCCTTGGAAGGAACTTGTGTACATCCGTGAACTCCGAGACAGGGAATGGAAGTATTTTAATAGACAGTAATGCAGGGCTAGGGATTCAGAATCAGAGGTCTGTGCTACTTGCTCAGTCTTAATGAGTATCCCTTGGAGAAAAACAGAGAGGTGGTGGGAAAGGAAAATAAGCACTCAGTAATAGATAGAATAACAATTTTTCTGTCAAGGTCAGTTAGCCAATGGGACACGGCTGACTGAGGGATATATAATCTCTGCAAACACAAAGATACAGTGCAGCAGCATTGGTCTTGGAAATTCTGTCTTCCTGGGCTCCACCTTTTCCTGGCCAAGTGATGACTTTGCTTTATTCTTCCCATAGATTCTACCCAACTATTTATCCTTGTTAGTAGTCTCCTTTTAATGCGCTGGGAGTCTCAGTTTGTTCCTTTAAACCCCCAGCCCTACTGACTATTCTGTACAGTGTTCACAGGCAGAATTAGCCATGGACTTCAGATGTGGAAGGAAGAGGCTGCAAACTGAATGGATGAACGGGACCCACAGGGTACATCATAGAAATAGCTCAATTGCTATCTGTTCCCATTTCCAAGAGATGTCAATGCTGGTGTTGCATTGGACTTCCCGTAACCCCATCCCTCCATGAGGGAGGGTAAGAGGACAGGTGTGTGACTGCTGGTACAAGTGTTGCTGGTTCTGCTAGTGTTTCTTTCTACGGGAATGGCTGTGGGACAGCGTCTTGAGAATGGGCATGGTAAGTCTGTCAGAGAGCAGTGTTGAAATATACCTTCAAGCAATGTGAACTCTTCATTGTTTGTGGGCAAAAAGGAAAGCTTAAATGGTGAATGCTGACAGACAGACAACTGGGTGTCTATGTGTGTGGTGGGGATGAATGTGTCAGCTTCTGAGCTCTCAAGGACAACGAGCCATCCACTTGCTGGCTGCTGCCAATGTAGCCTGGTTGTAAATAGTTAAAACCATAGTTATGTCCTAAATTCTCCAGTTAAGACTTGAGGCAGGGGCATCGATGAGTTGGCTGATTGTGTCTTTTACTTCTGCATGTAGACTATTTTAAGTCTTGGAGTTAAGGCTTGGAGTGTTCTGGAAAGTAGATGTGGTGCCAAAAAAAGATTTTGAAAGTGGCCTTAGAATTAAGGGAAACTTGAAAAGAAAGTAGAGATCCTGCCTGGAGAAAAGACTGTGGAGATGAAGATGATGCATGGAGAAAAACAACAGGGGATGCCAGGGACCTTAACTGATCCTGCCTCGGGCTGGTAACTGAGTAGCTGTGTAGCATGAAGGGACATGTTTTTTTCTGCCGGACCTTCACACACCTTCCTACTCGGAAGGGAGGTGAGGCCCTAGCAAACAGTGCTTTGAGGCAGTGAGTGGATGAGTGTGTGAAATAATCAACTGGAAGAAAAGCTCTGATCTTCTTGGTTTGTAAATAAACCCCAGTATTCAGACCTAGTACAGGTGGTTGTTTAATTCACCTGTCACACAAAATGGTGTCAGAATGACAATAGTGACCATTTACTGAACCTCAGGTTCACAGTCGGAAGACTGTTGTAGCTGACATTTCCCAAAATCATCTTCAGAGGGCTTTAGGCTTTCTTTTCAACCAGAATATTAACCTATTGTGTTAAATTTAGTTTGGTTTTTTTTTGCTTCCTTCCAACAGACCACATATGTTTTGGTTCTGAAGTTGCCTATTTTGGATGACAGCAGTCCTTCATTTGTTCTTGGCAGTAGATCACTTAAGGAAACATATGGACAGCTTGTGTCTGCAAGAGATCTCTTGGGCCAAGTGTTTTTAACTTTCTAACTAACAATATTTACTAGATCATCAGCTGTATGTTTCTGTTCTAATTGGTTAAAGTGATGGTCACAGGCTACAGTTGTGTTTCAGTGAAAGGATGATAGGGATGCATCTTGCAGAACATCTTTGTAGCCAAAATATGCAAAATTGCTGCCTTAAGTTCTGGTCGTGTTTCTTCTCAGTGTTACGCTATAGCAAAAGTTTTGGGACAGAATGTTGCCTCTGGGAGAGCAGCCTTTTAGTTTCAAATCAATTAGGGGTTCTCCAACCGTTTGCTTTTTTAAGGAACCTTTTTTTATTGAGGGATTATTGCATGAACAGAAAAGGAAATTACGAATGGAGGGGGTTCCCACCCCACACCCTCTTCAGGGCATAGCATGTATGTGTGCTCATACTGTTGATATACATGTCTTTATGCTTGAGATCAGAAAAACTTTGTGCTGTGGTATTGCTAATGGCCTTCTTGCCACTGCCTCTCATGCTAGGACTGTGGGTGTAAAGGGCATCCCATCTGACCCCGGCTGCTTTCCCCTTACCCACTGGTGCAGCATGTTTTTCTGCTGTGAACTCTTAGCTGTGCAGCAGGCAGTCTCCTGCTGCAGTAACTTATGAGAATTGAACAGTTGATTTACTGTTTTACTAAAAAATGGGTTCCAAATAAATGCTTCACTGACTCACTTTTAAATCTTACACAAGCGGGATTTAGGAGCTCCTATTACAGGATTTTCTGTGTAAGAGGATAAAAGCGGTGTTTAAGCTAGGAGTCCATAACCCCTGTTAAAATTACCACTTTCTATCCATGAAAACTTTGGCACTGATCCCCTTGGGGATGTTCTGTTGAGAAAATATTTGCAAGAAGATTCCTTGCTTCTTGCTCCTCCTTTCCAGAGAGGAAAAGCCAAATCTTCTGATGGGCTACATCCACCCCTTCAGGATTACTGTTGGATCCATCTGGCAAATTTGAGGAGTGAAGACTAGTAGGTGGGATCTCGCTCTTGTCAAGAGTTGCCTGTCCAGGTGATAACAGTTGACTTGAGTACCGTTTACTGTATAATCATGGGCAAGATCATCTATTATCTCTCTCACAGGGAAGTTTCTTAGCAGACTGAGGAACAGAGAATAAGGTTAATCTGTTAGTCGTACATTCATGTGCACGGGGTCTTATGTGGATAAACAGAGCAGAGTTGCAGTTCTCAGCTGCAAGTACAAGTTTTGTTCTACTGTCCTTATGAGGAACTCGGGGGGAGAAAAGTCAGCCCAGTAGATCTGTTTGCCCCTCAGATTAAGAGGAAATGCTGCCAATTCTGCTCAAGAGCAAGTCTGTTCCACAAGTTTTCTGACTAGTTCCTGATAGAACAGTGGAAGACAATGACTTGCTATTTTGTCCCCTGTTAAAAAGGAGCGGTCAAGAAATGTAAGGTTATGCAAGTTACATGCACCATGTGGATGTGAGTGTTAGAAATCATGAGTGGTTAAGTGCTGAATACAAATGCTCTAGAATGGTTGTGAAATTTTCAAATCCTACCTAGTCAAGGTTCCAAGCAACCCAACTTCAAAGTCAGTCTTGCTGGACCAGGAGGTTGGGCCACGTCACCTCTGTAGGGCTCCTCCTAATGTACATTTTTCTATTCTAGCACAAAAAAGACTAACTCTTTCTTGATTTATCTTTATCTCTGTTGGGTTTATGAAGTGTTTTAATGGGAGCAGAACTCAGGCAGGAATTGTTCATTTTTTCGCTTTGTCCTACACTTGATATCTGCAAATTCTAGGACCAACAGGTTGAAACAGGTGAGAACACACTGACTTCTGAAGTTAATAATCCCTGGAAATGCATAGTCCCCAAACATATATTACCGATCAAGAAGTAAATCCATAAATCCTCTTGATTAAAAGGCATTTTTAATTTGATCTTCTCTGTATTTTATTATTATTATTATTATTAATCAACATATATTTTGTCTCTTCTGATTTCAGTCAACTTGCATTTGCAATGGTAACACAATGCAGATGTGCAAGTTTGTGTAGGACATCAGTAATATACTCCAAAATGCTAAGTCCTTCACCTTTTCTTCCTGATGACAGTTGCATAGATTCATCATGGAAACTTTTGATAATTAAAATCTGCTTGCATTTATTCTACAGCACAGGAACAGTAGATTACTTACACTAATGCTGCCTTAAAAGTAGTAAAACAGCACAGATAGAGCTGAAAGCATTGTGAAAAGGCTTTTTTAAAGGTAAGATTTGGAAGCTGCTATTAGCGCAAGTTTTACCTAAATAACTAGATTACATCTGTCTAGATCAGAGCTCTCCCTTACTTTGCATTGTAGAAATTGGAGAGAGAAGACTGTTCATCAGGAGTTGGGTATAAAGAAAAGGAAATTTCCACAAAGAAAAAGGAAGCAAAATCTGAAATAACCATCCCAGCAGAATGGGAATTGTGACATGCCAAGCTGCATATCTACTATCAAGGACTTTGCTGGACAACCACCAGCAAAATCCCCCTCTAGTGCTAGTGTGATGTATGGAGAAGAGCTTCAGGGTCTCTAAGATACTAGTATCGCTAAGAAATGACAAAAGTAAGTATCTGCACAACTCGTATATCAGTATTTCATTTTTATTTCTGTGGGAAATCAGAATAGGGCCAATTAGAAACTGGGGCAAAATTTAACACTAATGTATGAAATGTTTTGTAATGCCTAACCCAGTGTTGCTGCTATTAAAAAAAAAAAAAAAAAATTGTTCAGTAAAAGCATATGATCTGGTTCAGTGCCACATGGTGAATGAAGCAGGGTGTTACCTTCTACTTAACCAGAATGGAGTCAATAGATGGCGCTGGGTGCAAGTTTTTGAGCCAAGGTACTGCAGTTAGTTGAAGATTAATTTTGGAAATAGATTATTTTTACTGTTTGCTAATCATCGTGACACAAGAACTGCCATGCACTGGCTGGATTTGCTGATGTGACAAATGTGAGAAGTGTGGCCAATACACAGAGTTCTGTAGTACGGAGTATTAGAGATGTGATGAAATACAAAGCACAAGGCTGGAAATCAAGAATTTATAGCTACTTCCAAACAGTGAAAGCCTATGGAATAGAAATGATAAAGAGGAGAGGGAATGGGCATATTCGTTGGCAGTATGAATTCACCAACCTGTCTCATAAAGATGATGTGTGAACCTAAGATATATCAGATTAAATATTTCCAGTAGTGTCAATGATTCTGTTATTACAGGTCCAGAGTTTTACCTGTTAAATTACTTGTGGCTTTCCTCATTTCAGGAAAAACAAGGGACAAAAAGAAATGTAATCTTCTTTTTTTTTTTTTTTTTTTTTTTTTCCCCCCCTTTATTCAGTCATGGCAGGAGCTACAGACAGAGGCTTAAAAAAATCTTCTGTCATCTGATGATCTACTTCATCTGGAGATTCATCAAAGCTCAAGTTAGCTTTTATGATGTCATGTCAAAATGATGTGAAGTAGTAGAGATGACAGATACCATCACCCATCTTTTTGCATCAGTTAGCACTGTTCTTGTATTGACAAACTTTTGATCTTTGACTTTGGTGTAGGAGTGACTTGCCTCCTGGGGATGCTGAACATACCAGCTGACTGTCCTTTCAGATCTATGGATGACAAATAGAAGATCTGACTGCATGTAATCAGTCTAAGGAATGTGGTATGACTGAGGCAGCCAGCCCTCCTTTCTCAATTTTGGTGGTCTTACTCTGGTAATGCATGTGGTTTTTACTCTTGGTTTCCTGTCAGATGCTTTTGTGATATCTGGAAGAAAAAGACATGCAACATCTCAGACCCTTCTAATAACCCTGAGCACCTCAGTGGGTAAAATGGGGTGGGAATTTCATGATAACCTTTGACCTAGCCTGGATCTAAGACCTACCTCAGTCCCTGATGGCTCTTGCTTCCCATTCCTGTTTATTGATACAGGTAGGTCCAAACTCAAATGTGTGGGAGAGAAGGGGTGGGGAGGCATCTGAGATTGTGAAGAATGTAATCCTGTAGGCATGAAAGCTATTTAAATTCTTACTGCGTGGCTCCTGGCTGTCTGTGATGGCTTGAAAAAAGGCTAGTTCATCAACGAGAAGGGTCCTCCAATGGGGAAGGAGACATTTACCACAGGATTGTTGTGTCTAAATGGAATAAATTTCTCTGTGCCCTCCCCAAGTCCATCTCCCATCTACTTTTGTACAATGAGGTCTTACTGACCTGAAAGAATTTTCTTCTCCACTATTCTAGTGTATTTGCTTTAACTTGGTATGGATAGTCTAGACTCTCCCAAAGGAGAGAAATATCTCCATTAAGCTGATTTTATCTGTTACTTGCTCTACAATATTCTTAATACCAGCATTCTCAGATTTATGCAGGATATAGATGTGGAACAGGCTGCCCAGGGAGGTGGTGGAGTCACCATCCCTGGAGGTCTTTAAAAGACGTTTAGATGTAGAGCTTAGGGATATGGTTTAGTGGGGACTGTTAGTGTTAGGTTAGAGGTTGGACTCGATGATCTTGAGGTCTCTTCTAACCTAGAAATCCTGTGATCCTGTGATCCTGTGGGTTTTCCTCTGTATGCTCACTGAAGTTCTAAATTTGATGCTTAAATAATAATAATAAAAAAACCCCAAAAAACCCCCCAAACCCGAAAAAAAACACTATCATGAACATGCCCTTAGATTATAGCATGGTCTTACGGCTTTATATAGCAGAATTTTTGGTGGTTGTTACCCATCTCTGGAAAGAATCAAGATCCAGGACTTAATGACAGATCTGACGTTATTAAATCTTTATCCTTGCTAGTTTCTTACTTTCCGTCCTTTCAAGTGTCTGATGTAGCTTTCTCTAAAGTACATTTTGGATTAGGTAATTAATTTATTTGTTTATTTTCTCACAGCAGGTGCTTCCAGGCCAGACCGATTTTTGACATCCTCTTCACATCTAGGCGATGCTTGTGGCACTAAGCCTTAGTCCCAACACTGTACCAATACTGTACCTATGGCAGAGAGGATGTTGGGACCAACTCTGTCTCTGCAGTTGTCATTCAAGCTGACGTAGCACATTAGATCATGTTAAGAGGCTGCTGCATGGTCACGTGGTAATCACGAGATGCACCTTAATGATCAGAGCACATTCCACTGTGGCATAAGCCACCGTCTTGGTTTCAGCCAGGATACAGCTAATTTTCTTCCTAGTAGCTATGGTGTTTTGGATTTAGTATGGGGTTTGGTATGCGAAGACTGTTGATGATAATACACTGATGTTAGTTACTGATACGCTGATTACTTGCTGCTAAGGGATCGAGGGCTATATCGGTTGTTGGCTCATTGTGCATTAATTTTGTACATTCTATTATTTTCTAAAAATACCATATTAATATATAATTATTTTTTTCTTTGCTGTCCTTCCGAACTGTCTTTATCCCAACCCATGAGCTTTCCTTTCTTTCCGATTCTCCCTGCTCTGCACCCCACTGGGGAGGGGGAAGAGTGACCGCGCAGCTGTATGGTTACTGGGTGGAATTAGACCATGACAGCCATGCATGGAGCTTTGCTTAGAAATTTCTGCATCTCTGATGTGTTCAGAACAGCTAGATGGGATCTCCATGTGTACCTTCATCAAATGTTATGGAAACTGTTGAGATATCCAAGTGTATAGTAGCATTTTGCAGAGCAGTGCCAAGATTTGCTTGGAAGAATCAGAAATGCCGAGACATACCCTAAGATGTAGGATGCCACCTGGAGCGTTATGCATTTAAATTTCGGAGACCCTTCTGATGCGTACAAGTTAGAACTCAGCAGGATCTTTCTAAAGGTGTTTTATGAAAAGGACTGCGGTGAACATGAATTAATTTCTTCAGCATTGTTTAAGCAGATTGCTGTCAGTAGTTACTTCACAATTAGCTTGTACTTATTTCTTTCTAGGTAAACATTGAATTTGGGGAAAAAAAAGCTTTTTGCCTGTGCAGAAAGAAGCGGTTAAGAAGCATTTTTTTTTTTTTTTTTTTTTTATTTTAAGTGAAAGTCCCCATGGAGTCCTATATGAGCAATGTTGCTCATCTAGCATGCTCATCTAGCAGTAAGACTTTAAATTTCTGCTTAATGTGTTCATCAGTGACCTAGACAGCAAGATCCAGTGCACCCTCACCAAGTTTGCAGATGTCACCGAGCTGAGTGGTGCGGTTGACACACCA
>KL258149.1:0-37662 GCA_000699545.1 Podiceps cristatus | reverse complement strand
CTTTGCTCAACCAGTCCCCGTCTTGCAGTCCATCCACTCGAGAGGTGTGGGAAGAGAGATTGCCAGTAAAGACCAAGGCAAAAAAGTTCTCCTTGTCTGTTATTACCAGTTTGCCAGCCTTGGTCATCGGGGAAGTACACTTCCTTTGACCTTCCTTTTCTGGCTGACACACCTGTAGAAGCCCTTCTTGTTATTTCTGTCTCTTGCCAAGTTCAGCCCCATCCGGGCCTTGGCCTTTCTGACCCCATTCCAACATCCAGTCAACGTCCTTATCCTCTTCCCAGGGTATCTGTCCCTGCTTCCACTGCCTGTGCAATTCCTTCTTGCCCTTTAGTTTGACCAGCAGGTCTTGACTCAGCTGTACTGGTCTCTTGCCTTCCTTGCCTGATTTCTTACACCTGAGGATCAAGAGCTCTTGTGCTCTTTGGAAAGCATCCTTACAGATCTGCCAGCTCTGTTCTGCTCCCTTCTCCCCGAGGGCAGTTTCCCAGGGTGTCCTATTGACTAACTCCTTGAAGAACTGGAAATTTGCTTTCCTAAAATTCAGGGTCCTGACTTTACTCATTGCCTGAAATCCCCTTGGCATTTAGATCCCAGAAGTCAATCTCTGAATTTATTGGAAGTAAATATTACTGTTCAAAGGTAGAAAGACTAAATACACTGAGACCTGATTTCCAGGCTAGCCTAATTTCTAGTATTTGAATCTTTTATACCTTAGAACTTGTTTTATGGCTGAAGAATAGGAAAATAATATTATCTTCACTTTACCGATGATCTAATTGTAATGAAGATGGTAATGCTTTCTGGCCTGTAAAGTAGCCTATCTTCTGCTGATGGCTTAAAAACAAATTGTTTAACTATTACATGTGGAAAAGGTAATTCATGTACTGAGAAAGTGAGAGAAAAACAGGGAAACGTTTTGGCCTAACAGTGTTGTATCATATATTAGGAACCAGAAGGCCCAATGCATTATAATAGAAGAAAAGAACAGTCACTGACTCCTATATTTAAGAAATAAAAATAATAGTAATAACTTTACCAAGTGTGACGCTAGACACTTTTTCTGTTCTGCTGGAGTATTTTATGCCATCTGTCTAGACTGTAAGATCTTTAAGGCAAAGAGAGATACACAAGTGGCACATAGACTGCTGCTAGGACTGGTAATTGCTTGCTTCTCACAACATCTGGCACGCATTATGTAACACATTCTCTTCTGCCTGTTAAAAGTAGATAGTATTTATTTACCTGCCTGTCACGAGGGCTTTGAATAGTCTCCTGGAAGCTGAAAGAATAAATGAGCTCTGAAGGGGAATTGCTACTTCTCAGAGATCACACTCCAGATACAGCCTCTAACTCTAGGTTTTTAAACAGTGTGTTGCCTCACACTGGAAAGGTTTTCTGATGTTTTCTCCCCGAACATCTGCTGATGGCCATTTTCAGAGCCAGAATCCAGGTCCAGACAGAGCTCCCCTGATGCAAATGGCCAGTCTGATGTTCTTAAAATTTGCATGCCATTGTGGGACACATTAAGTTTCATGCTGGTGATTTTATTGTGCTATTGGTGCCACCTCAGTTGACCGAATGGCAGCTGTCATAAAAGGGGAAGAAAAACATTCCATCTTCTGTTGCATGTGTTTCCTTCTGCTGAGCTGAGGAGATATAAAAGAGCCCTTGGAGTATGGAAATTGAAAAGGTCTCCGCTGGAAATGGTTGACAGTGCTGCCTTCTACAGCGCAAAAGAACTGGAAAGAGGGCAAAAAGTTCACTGTGCAGGAATAGCCTATATGGAGTTAAGCTTGAACTGGGTCACATAACAGGAATTCTTTTTTTCTTTCTCATCATTTCTCCTGGCTTTGAATCATTTCCATTAAAAATGAAACTTCTTCAGTTAGTCATCATAAATTAGTCATCCACCAATGTTTGATGTATTGGCCCCAAGTGAACTAGCCTACTACAGTAAAGTACAATTCTGATCCTGTGTAGCCTTTCTCTGGGAAGTGGGCAAATGAGCTTGGATGCGGTCTCTGTTTCTTTGCGCTTGGATTCCAGCTGCTGTAACTAGTTATGGAGGCCTCATACATTGCTGTTCTCTGTAAGGACCTTACTGGGGAAAGTAACCGGCTGGTGCTGTTCCTTACATCTTTCTGACTACATGAAACATCCAGATCCTATCTAGCCATATTTATCTGCATGGAGCTGCAGAAGCTATAAAGTCATCCCACCGAGTTTTAGCATATGTTGAAAAATGAAATACTGTCAAACTCCTACAGTACTTGAAATAGACTTGAAATAGCCTTACATTTTTGCTCCTTCACACTTTTTTCTGTAGAGATCATTCAGGGATTCAGATGCAGCAGGGCACAGAAATAGAGAATGAATCTCTCACTTGGTGAACTAAAAATTAACCTCTGAACTAAGATAGTTTTAGATAACTAGAATCTCTAATTTCGTGCTTACTTTCTGTGTTATACAGTATTACAGCTTCTTATTGTTCTGTGCAGAATGCATAATTCTATAAGTGATACCCAAGTTTATGTTTTGAAAAGAGAAATGTCTAGAAATTTTGTATGAATGAGATCTCATATTTTTTTAAGCTTGATTACTACCAGCATAGACGATGGTCTAAAAATATGCTATTTGTTATTCTATCATTCTTATTCAGTGTGTCTGGCAATGAATTTTTATGTTCTGATCAGTAGTATAAACCTGCAGAATAACATTCTTGCAGCCAGTTGCAACACATAGGAGTTTGCCATTAATTTTAAGGTGGCAAAATGTCACTGCTATGTGTATAGTTAAAACAACTTTAGAGATGGAAGAAATACTGAATATCAATGCCATGTCATAACTGATTATGAAGCCATCCACCCTGGTGTGAGGGTGGTGGGTACTGCCCTGCTTGAATTTTGTAGTCTAATTATTTTATCTTTTGTGTGTATATGTGTGTGTGTGTCTGATGACAATCTTCAGACTGGTTTATTGCCCTATGATTTTACAGTGATTAAATAGTAATGCAAGGAAGGCTGAAGTGTTAATTTCCTTTATCCTGCTGTTCTTTAAGCAGCCATCATAAAGTAGGGTAAACCCCATTAAAACTATTTCAGCTCTAATATTTGCTGCAGAAGTAATATATGAGATTCTACCTTCTGAATGAGATGAAAGAAAAAACCAAACCAAACCAAAAAACCCCCAACCAAGCTAAATTTTCTAAATCATTGCCTTATTTCCACATATGAAAATTTTAAAGTTGGCAGACGAATGGTTCTACAATCAAAAATCTTAGTGCTTCCAGAGGTGCTGCTTTATTAGTTTTCTAAACTGCCTTTTAAATAGTGTTTAGGTATGCGTAACACACATAACAAAAAGTATAATCCCAAACACAGGCTAGAGGCAGACCTGTGAGGAATGTTCTGGATTTTTTCATGTATGCAATGATTATTTGAAACCATTTCTGGCTATGTTCAGTGGATGATTTTTGTGCTGCAGCTGTCTTGCTGAATATTCATTATAAAATGCTTGTATTTAAAAATAAGCCCTTTAGATTTGTTTTCATCACGCAAACTTGTCTTTCACTATGTGTCAGTGACCCGTCTTGGTGACTGTGTCTCTGAGCCTTAGGTCTCCATGGAAAATCTTCATGGTTTAGACTTCTCTTTCTAAGAATATTCACCGATATTTAGATGATTTCAGGTGTTTTTAGGAATGGATCCTAAAAATATAATGCAAAGTTATTTAGCTGTTTCCTACCTTCTCCCTTAAAAGCCAAGGTGGGCCTGTTTTCTCTTGGGCTAGGCCTCTGTCTCCACTGTAATACTTCCAGGCAAAATTGTGTCCTTTTCAGTGCGGAGTTATTTCTGATTCACAGAGTTGCTTGTAAATAACAGAAGGCATTGTGTGCAACTAAAGCAATATATAGGGAAGCGAAAGCATGTTTTTTCTCATTTTTCAAGTAGAAAGAAAGGTTAATTCACTTTTCTGTTGCTAGTTTAGTTGAGGAACAGTATCTTCTTTGTAATGCAGCAAGAGCAGTTTTCTAGACTGCTTTAATTCCTGTTCCAGTCCTGAACATTTAATATACAGACTTGTTATTTCAAAAATCAGTGAGGGTTTGCCAGTGCCTGTACCAGGAACGAGATTATTCCCTTGGCAACAGTTGCACTCTATATTGTGAAGGTATGACCACCTACAACACTGGAAAATGAGGCATGTAGGAACAAGTCAATGGAACTAGTATCAAGTAGAGACATTCAACAAAACCTCATGAAGAAGTTAAATACAGTGTACAGTGCCTCCTTTCTAGTTCTCCCTTCCTCTTGAGTCCTTGTATCCTATGATTCTGTGTTTTTCAAAGGTATTCAGATGATTGAGTCTGAACAAAATTACCAGTTTTGAAGAACTGAGAGAGTTGGGGTTGTTCAGCCTTGAGAAGAGAAGGCTCCAGGGAGACTTTATTGCAGCCTTTCGATACTTAAAGGAGGCTTATAAGAAAGATGGGGACAGAATTTTTAGTAGGTCATGTAGTGATAAGACAAGGGGTAATTGTTTTAAACTAAAAGAGGATAGATTTAAACTAGATATAAGAAAGACTTTTTATGATGAGGGTGGTGAAACACTGGAGCAGGTTGCCCATAGAGGTGGTAGATGCCCCAACCCTGGAAACATTTAAGGTCAGGTTGGACAGAGCTCCGAGCAATCTGATCAACTTGAGGATGTCCCTGCTCATTACAGGGGGCTTGGACCAGGTGACCTTTAAAGGTCCCTTCCAACTCAAAACATTCTGTGATTCTGTTCTGTGGACTGGACTTTTGGTTTTTGACACCTCGAAAACAGTAGAGAGATTTCATCTCAGGTAATTGTAGTGCTTAGGCAGTTGACACCTCTAAGATCACTACAGAGAAACATGGAGTACCAGTTTTCAGAAATAGGACTTTCATGGCATGGTTCACCTAAATTATTTTAAAAAACAAGGCTGGACTCAGTTGCCTGAAGAAGGCCACCTCATGTTGTTTCAGATGCTGTGGGTATTCTGCCTAACCTCCCTGACACTCCAGGAAGGACTGGATCTCCCACAAGTCCTGTACTATATCTCTCAGTGCTGTGTGGGTCTCAGTCTGTGGTATCTCAGATGGCACTAGATGCCAACAGATGTCATCCTTATTTAATAATAATAACAACAACAATAATAAATTCCTATGTATTTAATAGTGTAGTGTATATATATATTCAATACATATATATATTCATACATGTGTAATATAGATACCTGTAGTTTTCAAAGACAAACATTAATTCTGTTTTGCAATGTGGATGGCACTGGCTGAAAGTGGGAGAACTAACATGCAGAAGTTAGCAAGATTAGCAGTCATCTTTGATCTGTAATTGTAACTGTGTGGTAAGTGCTTTTTATCTGCCATGTCTCCTGCTGATACAGGTGGTATGCATTCAGGAGCTTCTCAAGTAAAAACACAATGTATGTTATTATTCTTATAAAAAGGAGGGTAGAAACTAAGCAGAAAAAAACAAGAAAAGAAAGCAAAGTACTTTTCGCTTCCCTTTGTCATAAAGGAAAAACCACACAGGAGGAAAATAGCTTCCATATTTTAGGCATTTGTGAGTCACCTTAAATCTCTTAGGATATTTTAGGAAAAAAAATATTAAAAAACTTCTATGAAGTAATGAACTCACTCGTTCCTCCCCAGCAGGAGAGGGGAAAGAGAATTGGAAGGGTAAAAGTGAGAAAACCCATGGGTTGATATAAGAACAGTTTAACAACTGAAATAAACTAAACTACTACTACTACTAAGTCGTAATGAAAAGGAAAATAACAAAGAGAGGGAAAAAAAAAAAAAAAAAAACAAATGAGAAAGACAAGTGATACAAATGAAAACAATTCCTCACCACCGACTGATGCCAAGTTGGTTCCTGAGCAGGAGCCCCCCAGCCAACCTTCCTCACAGCTTTATATGCTGAGCAGGACGTCATATGGCATGGAACATCCCTTTGGTCGGTTGGGGTCAGCTGTCCCGGCTGTGTCCCCTCACAACTCCTTGTGCCCCCCAGCCTCCTCGCTGGTGGGGTGCGGTGAGGAGCAGACAGGGCTTTGACTCCGTGTAAGCCCTGCTCAACAGTATCTAAAGCCAGCTGGATGGCTTTCACCTCTGCAAATTGACTCGATTCACCCTTTCCTTCAGCAGTTTCTGTGACTCACATCCCTGGGTGCGGGTGGGTCTCTGCTCCCCCGTGGGCCTCCGTGGGTGCAGGGGCACAGCCGGCCTCACCATGGGCTGTACCAGGGGCTGCAGGGAACCTCTGCTCTGGCGCCTGGAGCTCCTCCTGCCTCCTCCTGCCCTGGCCTTGGGGTCTGCAGGGCTGTTGCTCTCACATCTCACTCCTTGCTCTGCTGCTGGATTTTTTTCCCCCTTCTTAACTCTATTACCCTGAGGTGCTACCCCTGTCATTGATGGGCTCAGCATTGGCCAGCAGTGGGTCCATCTTGGAGTTGGCTGCATTGACTCTGTCAGACATTGGAGAAGCTTCTAGCAGCTTCCCACAGAAGCCAGCCCTGTAGCCCCCCTGCTACCTAGACCATGGCATGCAAACCCAATACACCTTTTCAAACACTTCCTCCACTGTGTTGCCCAACAAAATGATGTCTTCAATATACTGCAGGTGTTCATTGATCCATGACAAATGGTAGGGCTGTGTTTCCACCCCTGGCGCAGTTGATTCCAGATGTACTGGATACCCCTCCACATGAAAGCAAATTGCGACCTGCACTCTTCTGCCAAAAGGATCAAAAACCCACGAAAAAACATGTTGGCGATATCAATTGGTGGCCTTTGACTCCTGTTCATATTGGAGTTCTAGCATGTCTGGTACAGCAGCACTCAGCGGTGGTGTGACTTCATTCAGGCCATGATAATCTACTGTTAGCCTCCACTCTCTGTTAGATTTTTGCACTGGCCATATGGGACTATTAAAGTGTGACTGAGTCTTACTGATGACTCCTTGATTCTCTAGTCACCAGAACAACTTATGGATGGGAACCAGGGGGTCTTGATTGGTGCAATATTGTCACTGGTGCACTGTCATGGTAGCAATTGGCACATGCTGGTCTGTAATCCGCAGCAACCCCACCACAGACAGGTCCTCTGAGAGACCAGGCAAGATACATCACTCTTTAATCTTCTCTGTACTCAAGGCAGCTATACCAAAAGCCCACCGGTACCCTTTTGGGTCTTTGAAATAGCCTTTCCTGAGGTAGCCTATGCCAAGGACACATGGAGCCTCTGAAACAGTCACAATAGGATGATTTTGCCACTCATTCCCAGTTAGGCTTACCTCAGTCTCCAGCACAGGCAGCTGTTGGGGTCCCCTCTCACTCCAGAAATACAGATGGATTCTGACCCTTTGTATTTGATGGTGTTAGAGTACCCTCTGCGCCGATGTCCGCTAGGCCTTTATACAGTACTGAAACATCCCTGAATTATCGACACTGTTTCCAGCACAAATCCAAACCATAGCCCCATACTAGCTACTATGAAGAAAATTAACTCTACTTCAGCTAAAACCAGCACACTGCATAATCTTTTCTGAGGCTGGCTGTTAGTATTCTGTAATTATACACTAGGCTAGAAGTTAGCAATAAAAGCGTTCACACAGGTAGTGTCTGGGGGGATAATCCATGGCCTAAACTCACTGTCCTGCCCGTAAGGTCCTTGTTGGCAAGCTGTACGGTCCATAAGATTAGGCAGGCTATGGTGGTGTGGTGGAGATCTCAGAAGAGAACAGATTAGAGCCATATAATAGTGTTGTCAAATAACGATGACAAGGGAATCACATCCTTAGAGAAGGTTTTATTGACAGTGCAGGTAAAGGCTTGGGAGGTCTGAAGTGATAAAAGGCTCTAGTACCCAGTTACTGTTTTGAAAGTGTGCCGACACTTTAGTATCTTTGTAAATAAAGCATTACAACTAAAAGCAACAGTAAATGTGTAGTAATTATATCTTATATGTGTGTTCTACCTTTAACCCAGAATTCCATAAATTGCATGCTATTAGATCATCAAGGAGGTCAATAGACAGAGCTGCTGAGTATAAGGACAGTAAGGATTTTCTGGTAGGTAGGGAGGATGCAGGTACGTTCACATACTGTCAGCCACTCTCCCATTCCATCACAGTTGCGCCCTGTCCTCATGCTCTGTTTAAATTGGGAAGTTGAAGACCTGGGTTACTCTGATGTAATAATGCAATAGACTTGGGCCACTCTGAGGACTGTTTTTTCATTGAACCTACACACCTTAACTTCATGTTTTTAGCTACATAAAATCATTAAAACAGTTTGTGGTGATTACACAGAAAGTGGTGCAAAGTATTTTTTGTTTTAGTTTTTCTGACATCACATTAATAGCTAAAGGGAAGTTGAATTGATAGACAAAGCCTCTTAGCTGTAAAAATCCCGAGATTATCCTGAACCAAGTTCCAGCCAAGAGTGTCCCAGTGCATGTTTTTCTACAGCAGAATAAAAATACAGCTCGTATTCTGTGAACTCCACTTTTTTTCCATATGCCCTTCAGAGAAACCGTTCCAGGAAATTATACAAAAAGAACTGTAGATACAGTGACTGTTGTCCTGGTCCTTGACCTGATACTCTTCAACTACTTGCAGGAAACTGAAGCCATCTTCTCAAAAAGGCTAGTATTTGATGTGAATTGATAGTCAAGTATTATTCTCAGCAAAGCTAAATGGATAGGAGTAGCTGTGTATTGTTCCCTTGTACAGAGTAGTGTGCAATAACACATCCCTCTTGCATGTTTTTCATTTTTTACATACCTTTTATGAAACAATTTCAGAGTTGTCAGACATTTTTGTTGCAATCTCATCTTGGTTTGAAAGAACACTGCAAATGAGGTTGCGCTGTAAAAAAAAAAAAAAATCATTTACTCATTTGGGCATAATTTTAATATTCTTGTTCCTGTCCTTCTGCTGCATGATGTATAATTTGTAAAACAGAAGATAAAGGTCACAAAGCTTTGTTTTGTTTGGGTGATTTATATGCTTGGTTTCTGTGCTTTTTTTTTAAAAGTCTTATAGTTAGAATTTTTTGTAAACATTATATTGATGTACAAAACATTGCATATACATTGTTCTTTGCTGTCTGCAGAGTATTAAATTCAGAAACAACACAAGATTAGATTTGGAAGATATTCAGCAAATAGAAAGTCTCCAAGAATACTTTTAAAGATTATGGTTTAGTGATTTGGCTGAAGTTCAAATCCTGAAGGAAAAACAATATTTTTTTGAATAATACTGGTTCATTAAAATAATTTAAGAGTTCTTAAGAAGGCTCCCATATGAGGTGCCAGACTGATTCCAAACCTCACTGAATATCACGTCTCACAGAATTATGTAAATGCCAGTCAATTTACAGTCAACTGTAGACTGAAGATTTGTGTCTGGAACTTCATGAAATATTATCACCAAGCATTTTTGGATGAAGAAAAATAAAATCCAGTCTTGAATTAATGAAACTTTGGAATAGGCTTGCAAACTTTCAATGGGATTATTTTAAAACAACTTCTGTTCCCGGTATGCCTGCAGGAAATGAGAGAGCCCCCTTCCGCTATACTCCGAAATCCCAAGGCAGGACTCCTGTAAAGTCTGTGTAACATGCTATCAGGAAAACTCGAGTCTGTTCTAATCTCTGCCACTGGTTTATCTCTGTACTTTGGACATGTTATCACTTTTAAGTCATCACATATTACAGCCTTTTCTGTGAAGGTTATTCTCCTTCACTTGCTTTGTAAGACTCTCCTATGTTCTCCTGTTTCCCCTCTTCTTGTACATTCTGTTTCTTCACTTATTGCATAGTGAAGTGTTTACTATTTCCACTGAAAAGCTGTGGTTCTCTCTCCAGTGTTTTCTTCTAAATTTCTACCTCTTACTGTTTCCAAGTTTCTATGTTTCCTCATCCATCTCTATTCTCTATATTTCACCCCCCAAAAAGAAACCTCTGAAGTAAAACCTTCCCTCTGTGAAGTTAATATGCCCCATTCTTTTTTCGTTCCGGAGGCTCTGGGCTAATTGTCGTTACTAGCAAGAGGCTGGATGCAGCAGGCACAGCCGTCTCTGGAGCTCAGAGCAGCTTTGTGGGACAGTGGAGAAAGCTGGGAGGTAGTTTAGCACTGGTGAATACCGATGTGAAGATCCTCATTCCTTTCTCTTCTCCATTATGTGCCTTCTGCCTGGTTACTCTCAGAGGCAAAGGTAAAATCCATGACGGGATAGGGAATGAACACAGAGGAATGGGATGGGAATGATGGGAATGTTGAGAATAAAGATTGTTGCATAAATGGAAGCAGTAAAAGGCTTTTTATAAGGCATGCTGTTATGTTTTATAAGGCGTGTGTAGAAAATCAATGAAGTACCTGCATATTTTTGTGGGATATGTTGCCTTCTGTATGGAATTTATTTTTGGCAAACATGATTTGGAGACTTTGAGTGAGGCTAAAGAAATGCAAATGTCCTTGACTTCAGTCTTTGGCTTAAGTTTAGATGGGAATATGAAAAATACGCAACACAAGCATTCACTGGTTCTCAATAGTGGCCCGTTATCCTCAGGTGGACCATGACACTGTACAACTCCAGTTCGCTACACATAACATGCATTGTACAGGTGTTACAAAATGTAACTGCAGTGTAACCATGCTGACTGCAGTTTCCGCTAATCCAAAAGAAATATAATCGATAGAGGATGGACACAAGATTAAGACATATTTTTTCCTTATTTTGTATTTGCCTTATTTTCCCTTTCTTTAATATCAAACTGTTAGATAAGTCAAACTCACAGTAGAAAGAAGCAATCTGAGCTGAGAGTTGAAGAAGAGTCTATCACTTCATTAGAAGTATCTGTATAACAAGTCAAGAATGACAGATAGTGCTCCTGAAGCCCTACAGAAATTCATACAACTTGTCACCGAAGGCTTGGGCGTCTCTTTGCCTGCCTGATACTTGTCCACTTCAGGCTCCTAACCAGAATTTTTGTCCCCTGCCATACTTTTCAGTCCCCTGCCATCACCCCACCCTGCTTCTCAGGGAATATAAACTCAAAAGCTCATGTACTGTAGAGTTCAGTGGCAGGCAAGGAGCTGTTTCACATCCTCTGCTGAAATCTCTGCACTTTTTAAGAAGAGGTAGAGGGCATTGGCTTTACTTAAATCACCATTAAAAAGAATACTCTTCAGGAAATACTTGTTGCATTGCACTGAATGCTTCCCAGTACCTTTATGCAGCTACTGTCTTTTCTTTAAGGTTCAAAACCTTTCTGTGAGATGTGGGGAAGTTAACTAAAGACAAACAATAGTTATTATTTGTGTTACAATGAACATTGTCACTCCAAACATGACTAAATCTCTGTTTTGCCAACCACTTATAAACACATGATAAGGAGCATAAATTTTAGCATTTAATGGGACAAGACACACAAAATACAAAGGGATAGTCATGGTGAAATGATTTGCCCAGGCCAGCAGCAAAAATCAGGACCAAGACTAGAATTCCAGTCTGCTGGATTATACTTTGGTAACTTTGCTAGCAGCTTGGTATCTCCTCTTAACAATATTCACATGTTCAGGGGATTTGCAACATCAACTGTTTGTTAACATCTTTTTCTTTCTGTTCAATAGTTCTAAAACTTTTCCTCCTACTGCACAAGTTTCGCACAGACACTTTGGAGGTTATTAATTATGGAGGAAAAATAACAAAGGTAATAAACATGAACAAAAAAAGCAGGCGTTTGAGGCCTAATTTGCAAAGCTGCTCAGAGACTTCAATTCTGTACAAATCAATAGGCATTAGATGCTACGTTAATGAGAGCTGGTGACTATATGGCTATAATACAGTAATGACTTTTGGCTGCTCTTAATAGTGAAAGGCACATATATAAACTCCTTAAGGCATCCAGGCTTCAGATATTATTTTTTTCCCCTAAATAAATGAGTTTTCTAAAGGACATTTTTTTCCTTATTGTTTAAAGGAGTTTGACAGTTAGATGAACTTCTAGAATCTAGGAGGTTAGTCTTCTAATTTTTTTTTTGTTTTTTTGTTTTTTTTTTTTTTTCCTAGAGAGAGAAAAATCGTCTTTTGTGTACTTTTTAGGAAGAAACCAGAGTAGGAATTCTGGTGCTACTCTGGCTGTATCTTATTTGTCATGTTTCAGAATTATCGTTGATTTTCTTGGCTTCCTCCCCAAATTGCTTTAATCATTAGTCTTTTTCTTAACTACTTCTCTGATATGTATCATTATGGTGCCCGCCTTTCAACAGCTAGCCTGGGGGAAAAAAACCCAAACATCTCACTGGTGTCACAGTGGAGGCAGAGCTACTTCATGGAGATAACAGTATAATATATTTTGGGACAGCTGGTTCTGATGCCAGCCTCAGATACATCACGGTGAGTCAGGAGTAATTAGAGCACAATTACTGGTCAAAATCAGGACCATTCACTCTCAGTTCCAGATTTTCTTTGAAATTGGTGTAATTTCACAAAAGTAAGTGGAAGCAGATCATTTTACTCTGTAATGAATTTAAACTACTGTCTGGAATGAGTTTTGAATCAATACAGGATAGATTTAATTCTTTATCAGCAAAACAAAGTATTGTCCTAAGTCTGCCCCTCCACATCAATCCCAGACAAGAGAGTGGAGTGATGCCCATGTGTGCAGTTACACACGCTACAAGTCCAACAGGACTTGAACAAATAAGTTACAGGCATCTTCCCTAAGTACGGTGAGCTTTGATATGCTACCAGTATCCTTCCATGGCCTGTTTCTCAGAGCTCCGTCTCGTACCAGAGAATGCTGCAGCTTCATTCGCAATTCAAATTCCCAGGGTAAATTATATAGATAAATCTTTGTGCCACAGTCCATTGAATTTTACCTAATATTATTCTTATTACTGCAAGAACTTTAAGGGACTATGACTTTCTGCATTGACTTTCATTATTTTTCTCCAACACATGAATAATTAATGGGCATTACTCTGGACTGTTTAAACACTTTATTAAAGAAATTATCAAGTGTGTCTCTTTCATGAAATGAACGTAGGTGATTTTGGCACTCTAACTAAACATTATAATGTGATTCATAATTGCACGATAAAGGTATGAAGCTGTTTTTCCAAAAACACTCCCAATAATAGCAATAATAACAACTTAAAGTGTTTTCAGTATCCAGCAGGCCTCAATATGGATCCACAGAAATAGATAGATTTAGAGGATTGCTTGGGTCCTGTCTCCCTCTTTGAAGCTCCTCTGCTGAGCGTGGCTCCCAAACCCGTGTGTGCTGTTGTCCAGATTAGAATTACTTTCCTGCAATAAATGACTGTGAACTATCCCCTTGCACTGCAGACTCCACTGAGTTAGAGGATTCTTTTCTCCTTCCCAAGTTGTTTTTGCCAAGTCCACATGATAATTTACCCAGCTCAAATTAACTGTGAAATAGAGATGGAACAAAAAGGAGAGTGATTTTCTAATCCCTTTCTTAGAAGTGATTTTTCCCTTCTAAGGAAGGGAAAAAAGAAGGGATCACACGTGACAGGTACTGGTCATACTGCAGCTGCTGGTACAGGCATCATCCGTTAAAAGATGCTGCACTGTTTTCGAAATAAAAGAGAACAGAAAAGCCAATCATTCCAAAGAGGTCCTCTGCGAAAAAATCCTTCTACCATTGATGTCTGCTCAAGACAGTGTTGGGAGAGGCACATTACCCCTAAATATTGGGTAATTACTTATTTTTAGAGGCAATATAACTGGACGAGAATTGCTATGAATTCCAGTTATGTCTTTTTAAGTACCAAGGAGATACTCATTAAGATTCTCTGACAAATAATTAAAATTTTGGTGCTTGTTAGAGGAAAATGATGAACATATCTCTTTTCCTTTCTTTGAGGAAAATTATGAACATATCTCTTTTCCTTCCTTTGATTACGTGAATAATGGGAGTTTTCCCAAAACATGAGGCACATCTTTAAAGAACTGTTTAAAAAAGGCCCTTGTCACAGAATGTGGCTTCTGGAAACTAACTAGCTTCAGATGATGGGAGAAAAACTTCTTTAGCATATAAGCTCTTTGGAAAATTTTGTCTGAAAGACCTATCTTCCAAAGCACGTAACCCCTAGACATAGTTCCTATATCCTCTAGCTAAGGGGTCATTACTTCTTTGACTCAGCTTGTCTTAAACCTGGCTGTGGAAGAAGGCTAGAATTATGTTATAATTAGGACTTAGAATTCACTCCCATTCTGCAATTCTGTAAAACAAGCATACAAGAATAGACTAACAGTTATTGATGGGTAGAATGAGGTTGACAGATGGAATGATGACAGTAGTTCTTTCACAGAATAAATATGACCGAGGCCGCTGAACGGCAGTGCTTGCTGGCCTATGTGCAATAATATTGAGGAAGGCTTTGCTGGTAACATCATACTTTGCTGTATATAAGCCTCAGTGTCACCTTTTCAATATCTTATGGCTATGAATAATACTAGAAGGCTCAGAGATTTTGTAGGGAAGGCTATTGTACAGGTAATAGCAGGTAAAAAAATAAAGCTGGTTGTTGATGTATTTAAACAGCAAAATGGAATTATTAATTTAGAGCCCATGGTATTCGTCCTCAAATTTTCTGCTAAGTGCAAAAAATGTTTTGCTTAGTCAGAGTTGTGATTTCAGTGGGTGTTGGGTGATTTCAGTTTACTGCCCAGTAAGAGAATTTATTTTAGGAACTAGTGACCAGAAGAAGGTATTGAATCACAGTTATTGAAGGCCTGGTCTGGATCTTTATGACATTTTCTATACAGATTGTGAGCACTTCAATTAACATTTTCTAATTTTGAAGGAACAGATCATACATTTTATATTGTAAAGATGCTAATTTTGTTCCTATATAGGCTACCAAAATGGCAACAATCTTTTGTTTGGGGCTGTGTTACTTGTACAAAATCATATTTGACTCTTTCTGCCACCATTAATGGGCGTGGGTAAAAGATTTCGATCTTGATCCTAAGAAGTAATAATTTAAAGTTAATATTGAAATTATCTTGTATTTGTTCTCTAGTAATGGGTTGATCTGCAAACATTTTATTTAAATGGAGAGCGTGTTCGTCTTCAATGTAACTAAGTATTAGTGGAGCTTCTTGTTCCACAGATTATATCTGTGGTCCTCATTTGCTGAGTGAGCCAGTGGCGGTCTCTGCTAAGGAAACAGAGTTGGAAAATGTAGCATTGAGAGAACTGTAATTTTTCAGGGGACACAATGCAAATTCTTTTAATACTTATTGTGAAAAAATGACAAAAAGGCACACCAAAACACACACTGCCTGTATCAGCCGTGTTATTTCTGAGCCCTGGGCAAATGCAAATGTTCTTCTGGAGCTTTCCCAGTGATGGCTTTTCCCTGTCTCTTCGCTTCGTGAACTATTATTACTGTTCCCATCTTCAATTATTCTTAGTAATGACCTTTCCTCAGTGCTGCCCAGAAAAAAAGCCCTACATCATTCCAATCATGGCATTAATAATCAGATAAGTTAATAGTATTTTCACCACAAAGCAATTCCTTTCTTTAGTGGTGGACAGGCTCAGGACTAATTACATGCAAAAGAAAAGATGTAATCTTCCCCCCGCAATGCAGAAAGGACAAAGTATTCCTTTTACATAGTGAGAAATAGCATCATGTATCACAGCATTTTGTATTATTTTGCCTAGTGTGTCAATCCGTACATGTTGAAGGGCAAGTGATATAAAGAAGGGAATTGAAGCACTAATATGTGCCATCATTGAGGCTTCAGGGGCAAATCTTAGCTATGAGTTTAGTACTGACATTTTCCCTTTTTGAATGAAAACTCTGTTCCGTGGTGAATTATTCTGGCTAGGGTCATATTTCCATAAGCAAAATCAGTGTGTATGAAAAATGATTGAAAGAAGGAGTAATTCTGAGATGAGGAAGTGTCAACACCATATGGTAGCACGGGAAATCTTTCCTTACTTTGGAAACTTTTCACGTAAGAGATTGCACAGTCCTCCAGTTAACCACTGCAGGGATTTCTTTTGTCATCTTTATGACTATTAATTTGGATTACAGTAAGGCCTGGATTCCTCACCAGGGATCAGTACTTCGTTGTACTAGGCTTTGTACATGCACACAATTAAAAAAAAAAAAAAAAAAAAAGTCTGCTTTTGAGAGTTTACAGTATTACAAAAACAGCAGGCATCTATTACAGTCAAAAAACATAAAAGGTGGAGTAAAGGAAGAAGATCAAAGCTCAGCACTTATTATGCAGTCACATATTTTACTCACTTTCTCTCTTGGGAAAAAGAACCCCTTTAGTATTATATGCTCCTTTAATATTATTTGTGACCACATTGATTTGCTCTTGTTTCATAGTTAAATTATTATTCCAAACAGTAGTTAATAAACCATCACATGTTCTGATATCTTGATAAAATGCTTTTCTCAATGAAGAATATTCTGAATATCCTGAGAACTTTAGGAGAAAGAGAGAATGTGGCTGAACCTACTCCACTCCTGAAAAGCTCTGAACAGAGGGAGCAAGATGGAACAAATTCTACCTCTCTCTTACCTCCTCTCTCTTTACCTCGCTCCTAATCAACACACCAGAAGGGAGGTAGACAAGGAATGGCTGAGTGATAGAAGAAAGGAAGTGGAGGCACCTGTGGAACAGGGTGAGACTGGAGATCCAGAAATTGTCAGCAATCAGTAATGATCAAAAGGTGACAGATGTGCCGGTTACCTGCACGAGTGGAAGGACAGGGCATGGGTGAGAGGGATAGAGGCTGAGTAAGGCACACATGGGCTTGGGAGGGACAGAAAGGGGCAACTACATTTGGAACAATGCTGTCTTGGAGAGTAGAAGAGAATCAGTACAAATATGAAAAAAAGTTTTCTCAGAAAGAGAATGGAAAAATTTGGAACAGAAAAAAAATCTAAAGAAAAAGGGGATAAAATTTAAAACATAGGGCCAGGAAATATCCAAATTTATTATCAAAGTGAATGCCAAAGGAAAACTGAAGTAATGAAACAGTAGTTGATTTTTCACATGCAATTGATGATAAATTTTGAGTAATGAGTAATGCTTACATTACACGTGTATGTACACCTATGGCTCCTGTGAACCGCAGAGTTGAGGAAACCGAGAAGAACTCAGTTTGAAGCGTGTGATCAGTTTAAAGTACATTTTCCACAGCAATTCTTGTGATTTTGTGTAATTCTAGACTTATTTGTTAGGCATACAAGTATGGCAGATAGGTCATGGAATCATAGAATGGTTTGGGTTGGAAGATCATCTAGCGCCAACCCCCCGCCCTGGGCAGGGACCTCCCACCAGACCAGGCGGCTCAAGGCCCTGTCCAGCCTGGCCTTGAGCACTTCCAGTGAGGGGGCATCTACAACTTCCCTGGCAGCCTGTTCCAGCGCCTCACCACCCTCAGAGTGAAGAATTCCTTCCTAAAGTCTAATCTAAATCTACCCCCTTCCAATTTAAAGCCATTGCTTCCAGTTTAAAGCCATCGATGAGCCAGATGAAGATGTGTTGGATAGGTCACAGCTTTAGTAGACTGAGTGACATTTTCTCTCACCTCTGTTAGTGACAGGAATATGTCTCTCTGAATCAGATGACTTCTCCATTCAGTTTTGTGCATGAAAACCGTATTTCACTCCTCCTACCAAAGAGTTCATGTTATCATTCCTTATTGTTGTGCGCTATCTTGATTTTTTTTTCAGTTAGAGTTTTCCCAGCTGTGTGGGCTGAACACTTTTAAAATGTCATTCTTGCACTATATCTCTTAATGCTCTTATAGGAAAATAACCATGTGCTCTCTATTTAGGGTCGTTCACAGCTGGTGTTGTGACCCACTGAGCCCTTCAGGTGTGCCCAGTGCTGGCATTCCCAGGTGTTTCCTCTTCTGTTTCATTTGCAGTATTTAGCAGTACTTGCCCTTCAGGGTCTCCTTACCAGATAGCAACTGATCCTGAAAGAAGCAGGTAAATGTGGAGTGAGCTTTCGTTCTAAGCTATTCAAAATGCTAATGATTATTGGTGTATTTTGATTAAAGCAGCACATAATGGGTAGAACTTTGTGATGAGGTGGGCTTGTTATGGTCTGTAAATGTGAAGAGATGTTAGGTGCTCACAGGGCAGTTGAATAAAGGGAGTGAAAGGAAGAGGCAGACAACCCTCAACAACAGAAAGGATTTGGGAGGTTTGTATTTTCCCAGTTTCTGATTGATAAGTGTGGAAGAAACTTAGCTGTCCTTGTCTACTGTTTGTTTCTTGTTTTGGTGATTATAAAATAATTTTTGATAAAGAGGAGCTATGGCCTATTTTTTTATCTTAGTTAAAAAAAATGCTTACAGATTTTTGGGCATTCTTAGAGAGGTATTTAATGTAAAATCATCACGAGTCGGTTAACTGGGGGAAAGGATAGAGAAAAAAACATAACGTACTCTGTTTGATCAGTGGATTTTAAAAATTATTTTCCTGATAAGTGAATTATTACAGCTTTTTCTAGATAAAGTTAAAGATTTTAGCTGGTGCCTTGGCTGTTGTAACCTTCAGAGACACCTCTTATAAATCCAAGCAAACAGTATATTCCACTGTGGTTTAAGCTTTCCTATTTTGTGTTTAAGAAAGCAGAGCTGCTGTATACCTGATGAAAGGAGGAAGGGAATAGTTTTGAGAGCATCTTGTGAGAAGAACGTCTTGACAAACAGTTTTAAACTTTTAGGTCCTGTACTTGCTACAGTGTTTTGAGATTAAGTTGTGCTGACTGTCTGAGAAACAGTACTCGAGGAGCAGGGTAGAAGGGAGGTAGAAGATTTTGAGAGGCCCTATGGAATCTCTTTTCTTGGCTGGTTAACAAAGAATACACCATATAAATGTTTTGTAGTATAGCATAGCTGCCTACCCTCATTTTAAGTTAAAAAACATTGAGAAAATGTGTACATATATGGGTGGGTTCAATACAAATGGTTCTTGTACCTGGCACAACTTAGTAGCATTGCAGGCTACTAAAGTCTGTGTTTGGAAGCAAGGGTAAAGTTAGGTATTTATTTATTTATTTTTTTCTTCTCTCTGACAGACCTACTTACCTTGATGTATGGAAGTTGACTTTATTGGTGTATATTAAACAGTCAGCCTGGGCTTTTCTGACCTGTAGTGAGCTTTACTCCTATACACTCTTCTGGAATTCACTGTGGTACATCTTCAAGAAGACAGTGCATGATCTATGTCAATAGAAGTTAATGGACATATACCAGACCTTTACAAACCCTTACATTCAAGAATGTGAAAAAAACATATAGTTACCCAAGTATATGGCATAATCCTTACTGCCGTGCTAACTGTTTTTTAAAAGAGCTCCAATAGGTGTTGAGGAACTACTCCCCCTGTATTATGAAATGCACAGCATAGACTTGTGTGCCTTGGCTACGTGGGGAGAGGCTGATAACTAAACTTGTGTGGCTGCTGCCGCACCTGTGAATAGGTTCTCTGTCACCACTGAGATGTGGGTGCCATCCGTGCATTGGTGACGAGGTGACTCTCTAATGCAAGTGAAGTAAAAAACCCTGCATTTATATTCTAGATTAAGCAAAGCAATATACGTGTACCTGTTCAGTTTTAGTCTCCATCAGCTGGTTGAATAGTTATATGGAGAATTTTTAATTTCAGGGCTGCTGTATGAACTAAGATTGGGGGTTTGGATTTTTTTTTTTCTTTGTGTTTTGGGAGATGATCTCTGGTAGGGGGATTGTTTGATGGAAAATGAAATGTAGTTTTGATCCCATAAGGCATGAACTAAGTGCCTTTTGGAGACAATACCACTTCACTCTTCAGTGGTGATTTATTACCACCATTACTATTAGTGGGTAGCTGATATTTAAAATGAAATATGATGCTGCTTAATGTTACAGCAAATAACAACAAAAGATAAATTAGTAGTTAAATTAGCATATGGACTGGTTGGGTGAAATATGCAAACAATCAACTCTAGGAATAAATAAATTGAAACATGTTTTTCAAGAAGTTTTGGAGGTCTTTGTCTATTTTGCAGTAATCATAGATGGATATAGTTTGCCATGCATTGACTTTATTCATTTGCTCTCCAAGACATAAATTTCCAAGGCTAATTGCGTCAGATGCCTTGCTGCAGTGAGGATCAAATAACCAACTGTTGTTAAGAGAGAAACAAAAACATGATAAAATCAGTTTTCTTTTGTGCTTTTGATGGAAAATATATTAGGTGATAAAGGAACACGTATCACGCAAAAGCAGAGTGTACTTCAGAGTTCTGTATGGACGTAGCCTGGCTGTTTATTTCTTTGTACCTGAATATACTCATTTTGTTTATCTGGTACCTGGATTTTTTTTTGCTTCTGACAATATCAGTGTATTATAGGATGACCTGCCTCTAGCAGGCAGCCAAGGGTAGCAGGTGGCTGTGATCCCTGCTCCCAGGTGGTTCAAAATCAGCAGGGTCTGGGTGAAACAGTCACTGTTTTAATGTGCTGCTCCACTAGTAACATTCCTGGCTGAAACTTTTCACCTGACACTTTTTGGATCTACAGCACAGCCGCTGCAGGATGGGAAATCAACTGCAGAACTGCCTGTCTTCCCTCCATCACAAGTCATGTTCTGCAGCTCTTCACTGGACAGGGACATTTTGGGCTTCTGGTTTTTATTCTATTGTGATCCCTCCAGAAATCAACACAGAGAGAGTTAACCAAGGATATTTCCTAACCATACAAACTTTTATTTTAGAAGAGAACTTCAGATTCTGAAAACAGATATATTGAAGTACAGCTTTCATTTGTTTATTTTTTATTAGCACTTGAAGTCTCTTACCTTTTTTTTTTTTTTTTTTTTTTTTTTTCCCAAGCATTTATTTTTTTTAAGTGATCATTCCTATGCTTTCAATTAGGGCTCTTGTGCTGTATACTCTGTGCTGATGTGTTTTGGTCACTGCCTGTCCTTATTCTTGGCTTACATTTTTTGAGTCAATATATAGCTAAGGCGTCCTTCTGCTTTGCTGGGTCAGTACCAAGGCTGCCATCAGATATCTTCCATGAGTTTTCAGACAGTGTTTCAGGTCAAATGGCTGTTACAGTAGGCTTGTCTGGAGCAAAATTATGTCATGAACCAGAATTTGTGCGTTTTGTAGACATGTGCTGTTCTGCCACACTCTGAAGCTTTTACTGATCTGAAACTTCCTCCCTTTCAAAGGCTACCAAATGTATATCCACAGTTTATGGGTATGTAGGCAAAAGGATGAGAGAATACTTTTATCGGTGTGCATATTATAGGCTTTCAGTGTCTGCTGAAGGTTATGTATATGTGGTCTTTGCAGGCAGGTGTGGAATAGGTATAAGGGGCTCTGCTGGTGCTCCAATGACTCAAATTCATGTAGATGTGCTTGATTAGCTCAGACCTAGCACTGTGCTAATAAATCCTGCTGCGACACACAGTATATTAGTTCTGGCTTAATGATGTGCTAATACAGTTACCTCCTGAAAGGCTATGCAGGCATACATAAGTCACTCTGTTCCCCTGAACTTTTCTTGTAGTGGGGTTAGTAATCAGGTAACTCACAGACAGAGTGTCTTGAGACTTTGGTTTTTTCTATAAGAACAGGCTACTTAATCCATTTGATTCTCTGATGAATAGAGATAGGCATGGCTGGGGAGAAAACTTGCTCCTGTGTTTAGGTGTGGTGAAGTTCCTGGCTGTTGTTTGATGTGTAGTGTGAAACTGCTCAAGACCAATGGATTTCTATAACTCCCTGTGTCCATTTATAAGCCTAAGGTAGTTCCCAGAGAGGCTTAACTGTAACAATATGGCAGTTTCTGCATTCAAAATACAGCCTCATTCTTTGGAGTTTATCCAGTCTTAGCTCTCTATCTTTTTTGGAAAGCATAATAAAGACACTACTGATTGGGTTAATGGAGCACATGCCCTTGACAATAGCATGGTATCTTACGTTGCTTCTGTATGTGGTCCTTGTCCCTGTCCCCCAGTGTGGAGTCACCAGAGCTGGGGTGTATCCTGCCCCCTTCTCTGATGCCCTCACGAATATCAGCAGGAGTTCACTTTATTTGAAGATAAAGGGGATAATAACTAGTGTCTTGTCACCTAGTTAGGTGACACTAGCAACAGGGGAACAGTATACTTTACTTCATCCGTGAAGATGTATATAAATGGATGAGCTGGGATGGCCAACCTGGATGCAGTTTCTAGGGTGAGATGTGGGGCTGGCATAACAGCAGCCCATAAAGCAACATGTTTTGGAACAAGTTTCCTGCTTTAAATGGTGGGGCAGGAAACCCCTAGGTGATTTTTTCATAGACCTGTAGCAATTTGTCAGCTGTCTGTGGAGGTATTGCAGTGTCGGAATGGATGGCTTAATTTTTAAGTCTCTAAAGAGTGAGTGCTCCTGAGGATCTAGGCATTGTCTATGGTTGTAGTTACTAAATCCAAGCCTAATTTGAGAAACTTATACCTGATTCCTAGGCTTGTCTCATAAGAGTACAAACTTCTTGAGGAAATGCCTGATTTGGTTGTAGTTACTAAATCCAAGCCTAATTTGAGAAACTTATACCTGATTCCTAGGCTTGTCTCATAAGAGAGGAAACGCCTGATTTCTTGGTGTTTATTTTTATAGTTCCTTGCAGCATTACTGTGCTGTGTTATAACCACCTATTCAAACTTGAGAGAACGTAAAGATCCTCAAATTGCTAAATGCAAGAGACATGCACAGAGGACACTAAGCCCTTAGTAGAGGAATGAGGGGGAAGAAAAAATCAAAGGTTATTCCAGACGTAACCCGTTAGTAAGATGTGCTGTCCAACTGGACCTGTTTTCATGTTCTTGATTTTCTGTACTGCCCAATTTAGATTGCTAAGGCCAACCAAATGTCTGACTCTTGCTGAGCATTTAATAGCCTGAGAGGTCTTCAGTCTGCTCTAATTATCCAATTATCCACAGTTTGAAACCTGTATTAATTTTTACCTTTCTATTGTGTTTTTAGGCTGCCTGTTTGAGGATGACCTTTGCAAATCTTTTGAAATCTGTGTAAATGGTAAGTCTTCAATGTTTTGTTTGCTGACTACTCTGTCCTCTGCTGTATAATTGCTACATGGTCAATTCAATAAGCCAAATAAATCTATATATAAATGAGAAGGAGATGAAAGGAGGTGGGGAGTACCAGGTATGACTGTTCTGGTCAGCAGTTAGGAGAAACTTAATAGATTTAAAACACCATGTAAATACTCTCTCAACATTGAACAAAATCATCTGCTTTTATGAGAAATAGAGTGTAATTAAACACATTGAAATATGCTAACGTTTAATTTGCCTTAATACAGAGTGAAAATAACTGTTTCGTTATGTTCAGGTTGTTCATCTTTTTAGAGGATGATGTTGACTAATTATCAGTCTCCTTTTCTTCAAAAGGTTGTTACTTATAATAAGAAAGAAGGTCTAAAAGGAAGGCTACCACTGTTATTGATTATGCTGCTTCCTTTTTCTGTGTTTTTATTTGAACTATGCAGAAGCAGCTTTATTTTGCTCCCCTTCACAATTTCTTTTCAGGAAGTAAAATAAAGCCAACAAAAATGTATGAATGAGTCTAATGGAACAGTAGGAAAGACATTTTCTGACAATAGTCAAAGATTGTTAAATGATTTCATACAGCACAGTAAGTTCTGATGAAGGATGGACCATGTTTAGAGAGACCTCTTTTGAAGCAATTAGTGTTGTGAAAAATGTAGATCCACAGTCAGGGATTTCTTGTTCAATTAAGTGTTATATATGAAATTTCTCTGTGAGTGTATGTTATAAAGAAGTAATGTTGTTTTCCATCAGCCACAGGAGGCAATAGTATGGTTCTATTAATAGATAAACTTCATTAATACCCTAATTTGAGATTAAATGAGATTAAATTTCCAGTATTGTTGAATGTCAGACACAGGCATTCAGGAGAGAGAATAAAAGACAGAAATATAATTGAGGAGTTGGGAGGAAATAAATAAGTAGAAGGTTAGAAACAGTGTATTTATTAACATCCCCAAAGGTAGTTCTTGTGTAAAAGTGTCACTTGAAGTTGTTCCAATATGCAAAAATTCTGCGTTGACAGGAGGAAGGATAGTGGCAGTTTTCTACAGAGGTTCATTTTGCTAAGTACCAGTGCTGTTCAGTGCCTAGCAGTAGTCTTCCCCAATGCAAATATATTTAATTGGGTTTTATGATAGGCTACCACTATATCTGACAGACTGTATAATGGGGAATTTATGCAATAGATGTTAGTAAAGAAATGTACATACTTTAACTGGTAGCAAAAAGTCTTCAATAGAGAAGTTTCTATAAAGGTTACTTCATAGTTTCTTGTTCTACCTGTTTTCTTAATTGTAGATGCAGTTCCTAAAAACTCAACAAGACTTTCATTAGTGTACAAAATTAAACTATGGAAATTTTATCTTTGAATTCAGAACGGACCTCTTCTGTAGATCTAGTCTTGGCATGACAGTAACTCTTAAAGAAAGTTCAGTAAGGAATAAGTCAGTTGATCAATGATATTTCCTAATAGCTGATCTTAATTAAAAAAAAAAAAAAATACATGCAGGGATTCTGTCCATGTGTTTAAGGTCACTGCAAAGTATATTATCTACCCCACCCCCCCACCCCGCCCCCAACTGGGCAAATGTTGTCTAGAGTAGTTTTAAATGCTGTCCTTGATGCAAGTAAAAATACACCATTCTTGAGAACATTAACAGAACCTTTGGAAGATCATACTTTGAAGTACTAAAATATCATCAGAATTTACTTTTTTTTTTGTACCAAGAAAGAAGGCGGCTGCTTGCTTCTGAGCAGTCCTTCTCTTTTTCTTATCCAAACTGCTTCTGGTTCAGGTGTATCTCAAGTTCTTCAGAAATCCTGATATATTAAAATGTGTGTGCTTTGCTGGATTGAAAGCTTGAGAATTTAAGCCTGTGGAGGTCACTATGCTTGGGAGCAGAGCTTACTGTGTGCGTTGCAAGGTCATGGCAAGGTTTGCCTCCTTTGTTGTCACACCAGTGCATGTTTCTGAAGTACAGTGTGAATGTGTGTAAGAAACAGCAGCTACTTTAGGGTAGCACCTTTGAGGCATCTGTGATCTGCAGATCTGAGTCTGACTCCTGCAGGGAGGCTGGTAATCTTGGTCTTTCTCTTGGTCTCCAGCAAAGGTAACTGAACAGACCACATTTTCAAAAAAGCAACTGAATTTACCTACTGAAGATGTAAGTCATAGTATTTGCTATCACATGTTGTGTCATCAACTGGAAACTTCAAGTACTTGTCATGCATTGGACTTTTAAAAGGATAACCAAAGCAGCAGTAACTGAGCTGGTTTATAACTTTAAAAAAAATACTATTCTTTCCTTCTCATATTTTGAAGAAGATATTAAGTGACTGAAAGAGTTTAATAAATGTGCATTTCTATGGAGAAAAAAGGAGTGTTAAAAGAAATTTCCTTTATTGTTAAAAGCAATGTAATCCAGTTGTTAGATTCTATATAAGCAACATAACTGTTGGTTGCATCACTTAAATCTGTTTAGGCCATATGTTATTTTCACAGGGCAAAGAACCTGCTGTAATAATGACTGTTGACTTTTCGGCAGCTTTCCCTCATCATATAAAGATCTCTTTTGGCTTCAGTGATGGGTTCTCGCTTATGTTTGTTTAATAGCTCCAGCAGCATTCATGCAATATTAATTTATTTCCATAAACCTTTTATCAGTTTCCTGAGCTGCACTGACTCATCAAGTGGTTAAAAAGGAACATATTGTTTCATGTTTATTTTAATGGCATAAGGATAAACCAAGCAAGAAGACTGAGTTAGTTTTCCTGAACTCTTCCTTTGCAAAGCTTGAACTTTGCAGGCTGAAGTGGCCTAGGTGTTACTTATTTTAGTTCTGGTACATCATTACCTCTATTTAACAGTTGGAGGAACCGATATTTTCATGTATCTAAAATACTTGAAGCTTGAAAGCTTGCAGCTAAAAAACTTGATATGAAAGGTGGGTATGCTTATGAGCTACAGACCCTAATAGAAAATAATCTGGCATGTTATAAGCTTGAAATGCTTGCTCCCCTGTAAATGCAGATAAGCTGCTACAGATACCAAAGCAAAGAATAATGTCTTAATTAAGCAAGATATACAGAAAGGAAAAGCATAATATATGGAATAGCCTCATTTTGAAATCCTATATGTAGTGATACAGGTCGGGTAAAGAGCGATATGTCATTCAAATGCTCAGGTATGTTTTACTATCTGGGTTAGAAGTTTAAGTAAATGAGTTTGTCCATGTGTCTGTCTTTATTTTCTTAACAGTTATCCCTAAAATGTGTTTGTATGAAAAAGAAAGAAAAAAGCAAATCTGGGAAAGGATTTTTGGATGATCTCTGAGATAGAGATCCTTCACTGATCCTTGAACATTCCTTGTATTTATATATTAAATCTAGTACAGCTGGATAAATGGGAATTTATCATGTTCTGCTTTGCATTTTAAGTGGTAAGTAAAGCGGTTCATGTAAAACATCAGCTCACATAGCTTCCTTGCTGGAAGGTTTAAACAAAGTGGCTCCTTAAAGCAACAAAGAGAAGACTAGTTCTGATCCTTTCTTAAGAAATCACATTATTGAATTCTGGTAGCACCACTGGGAAAGACACCATGTGGCATATAGATAAAAGCATTCGTTTCAAAATAACAATCTCTTATTGTCCTCGTTCCTCCCTTTATTAAACTGTTTGAACTGCTCATTTAGAAGGATGGCATTCTTTACTTTAGGTTTAATTTGCAGATATTTTGTTTCAGAAAGAAGCTTTGTGCTGTGTTTTATCCATGCGTGGATACCATGATATCTTAGCTCCTTATCAGCAGAGGCTTTATAAATCAGGGCAGTTTTATTTATGAAAGATGTTGTGGCTGCAAGCCTCCTTCCCGCATGAAATCATAGCACAGTTCATGCAGACAAGATGAGATTGTAGAAAAACGGCTCTGTGAGGCCAACCAAAAAAGTTAATTAAATACAGTCGTTGGCACAGTGTGCATCATTAAGTCAAGCCTCACTGACAACCACTAAACCTCTCCTTGGAAGACACGGTCTGATATCTGCAGTAGTGTTTGAAGATGCTGTGCTTCTGAAAGGCTGTATAAACAGCTACGCGCAGCTGAATCAATATTGCTTTATGTATGCAAGCTGCATTTGTTAGGAGGGACTTAGGTTAGCACGGTGTGTCAGAGGCATCCAAGCACTGCAGTACGAAGTCATGAGCCTTTCCAAGTTTGGATGTCTCCAGATAGTTCAGAATATTAATGTATTTTCATCCTCGGCTACAGAGCTCCTTGAACATTTGGAATATAAGTGATTGCATGTGCTGGTGATGAGCCATAAATAGTAAACATGTGCTACAGATGATAAGGGAGAGGAGTCAAGATCCCTGAAATGGTTTCTTGAACTTAATGTGTTACGCTTTAAGGTTTTCCACATCATTGCCTAGTAGGATGGAATTACAGAGGGAGATGCACCTCAGTATTGTTTAGCTAACAGATGTCTGGAGCTACATCTGTGTTTGCAAGGCACCGCTCTCACAAAAGCTGTCGAATTTTTGTCAAATGACACTAAATCTCTGCCTAAGCTTTCTGAAGCTTTTCAGTAAGCATCAGAGCTTGTTATAACTAAATTCAGACTTCTGAGGAGTAATGCCAAGCAGTACCTCTGCATACTGTTTTACTGTGTGTACAGAGAAATTCTGTGCTTTCCAAGGATGTGGGAATTCTTCACAAATAACTGAAGTCCTAATACCACCCTATGAGGTAAACCTGATGATGTCATTTCTAATCCAAATTGAGGCACATGGGTGTATGTTTGGACTAAATACCTGACCAATTATTTAAGTGTAAGGATTTACTTTCAATGTTTTTTCTATACTAGTTCAAGGAGATGAGATTATATTTTTTTTTTTTGTGGTCAGGGACTTAATTTTTTAAAATATGCTTTGATTAAGTATGTCAGAAGAATGTCAGAATCTGGTGTGATACTCAAGAAGGACTAACTATTATATAATGGTAGCTTTTAAAGTTATTTTGAACATGCACGTTTTGAGAAGTATTTTGCACGCTTCATTCAACTGAAATCTAGGATGAGTTCCCAAATATTCCTAGGAATCTGTGGTTATGAGGATGGTGCCTTGGTTATTAGGAATATTTTCCATTTCTTAAAGAGTTCATACACACCTTCCAAAGTAATTCTGTGGAAATAAACACCAAGATTAAAATTTGCTCACTCTTTTTTCCTCACACTTGTTCTCCATTAGGTTATGTGATGGACTCATGTAATAGGAGCAGGTAAATGATATGGAGTTTGGGAGGAAGACTCCATTTTCCCATTAGCCTAGGTACTCCCTCATGTTAGCTCTTGCTTCCCTTTGTCTTATGAAGCTCTCAAGACACCTGTATTAATAAGTGTCAGAGCTCCTCAGGATTAATGGAGTGGAAGAGACATTGCAACACGACTTACCGTGAATGGTGATAACGCAATGAAAGGGAGCAGGAGATGGTGATTGCAGGAATTTGAGGGTTTCAAGGGTTTCTCAACTCTGCTCCAGCCCACCATGCTGCTGCTTTATAAATAACTTGTACCAGCTCCGTTTCTAAAGTAGAGGGGTCTGGTTTGGAAAAGAGCATAAACAGTGTTTACTAACAGGAACATTTCCAATGTGATGCTGAATGTTTCTAAGTTACTTGAGGTAACAGGACTGTGGGGAAAAAAACAACCAAACAAAACAAAAAACCACCACCATTTCAGTTTTACCATGAGGTTAAAAATACCAGTGCAGTGATGCCTTGCATCTGCTTTACCTTGCAATAAGATGTGGTACTTTTTTTTCCTCTTTGAAGAAAAGCCCCATCTATCTTCCAGGCTATCGATGTCTTCTGTTTGTCTCAATGTGGTGTTAAAAAAGCCACCTGTGTAATAGTGGGGTAGAAGTGTGTAGCACCACTGGCATTAAAACTGGAGTAGTGATTGAAGGTGAAGTGACAATCTTCCTGTTGGGAAATGATGCTTAGCATAATAATGCAGCTATGGTTATCCACTGTCCCAGCTGTCACCAAGAGCTTTATTGTGGGTTTTTTTGTGGAAAATCTCAAGTTTTTAGCTCCTGCAGGGCACCAAACCACCACTCAGACTTCACTGACAGCCTGCTGTTCAGCACCAAGTGAGAGGCAAATATGTACAACCATAAACCTACCACCACCCATAGGTAATCCTTTATGTTCCTGTGCTAATAAATAAGTCTTGGAGCTGCTGAGTGTTGCACCGTGTTATTTCATGTGGACAGACCTCCTTTTTCTTACAGCTTTGGCAAGTCCGCTGCTGTGTTGTCAGATAGAAAGTTTAATTTCTATCTTAGTGTTGCGACTTCTGGTGGTGTGTTTTCTTGCTCCAGCTGTCAGCATTGGGTTTTAACCAGTGTATGTTTGAGTGATTTTTAGAGGGGTTTTTGGTGTTTGATTAAAGAAGTTCTGTTAAGACTCCACCTCTCCACATGTAGGTTTGGGGGGGTGAGAGGTACCTAGATCATTGGAGAATAAACTTAGTTATCTAGTCTCTCTCTCTTACCCAAATTATGTATTTGCAGTGATAAGGTGGATGAATCTCTAAATATTTAATGTAATGATCTGATATTAAGTAAGATTGAAGTTCTGGAATTTTTGGATTTGCTTTTTGCCTTTTTTTAATATTCAGTAGTTCTCCATTGACTATTTGAGTTGCTATGAAGTCTTTGCTCTTACAAGATGCATGTGTGTGTTTATTAGAATTTTTTTTCCTATTTACTTTTTTTTTGAGACTTGTACTAGGCAGGTTACATACAATTTAGGATAACTTTGAAATCTATGTTACACTAGTATATGAAATGTTTCATGAGAATATATTTGGGTATTTCAGATATTATCTGTATCATGTATCTTATTAGTGTATGGTGCAGCCCTTCGTTAAGTCTCTTTGGGTGGGATATGTAGTAACTGTTGGCATGCTTATTAGATGTGTTCAGAGATGTTCTATTTTGGTGGGGGTTTTTTTGTTTGTTTGTGGGTTTTGTGGTGGTGTTTTTTTTTTGTTTTTTGTTTTTTTTGAGTCTAATTGTAACATTTAGTTGTTGTTTAGTTGTTAACCAAATGTCTGTTTGAAAAATGGCACTAGGGAGTCTCAGTAAAACTTGTGCCTGATGAATCATGAAGCACGAGTGCCTGAAAAGGACAACGTGGTCCTTTGGTGGAAAGTAAATGAATCCTGGTTTGGAGTGACACTGCAGCAGTGTGCCTCTGCTGAAAATCCATTGTACTTTCTCTCCTTTGTGTGTCAAGGGGCATTCAGAAGTGTTATGATTTACTTCATGATTAAGATGTTTGTGTTGTGGCCTTTGAAAAAAACAGAATAATACCCATTCTTTTTTCTTTAAATTGTTCATGTCTACTAAAACACCAAACAACCCCAAAACCCGACCAAACAACCCTGCATAAACACATTTATGAACAAGTAATAGTAATAAAAATAGTGAAAACAAAGGAGATATGAAATGGGTGAGTTGGCAGTGACAGTTGTACAGACATATTGCAGTTATTGGGCAACTCGATTTGAATGAGATGAATTTTTTTCTGATGTTGAAAGGATATCTTCTACTTAGCATGTTGATTACTTATGAATGTGTAATTCCAAAAATGAACTGCACAACTTTGGACCCACTTGCTTATTTTGAGCTTCATCTAATATTTGTTAGATGTGAAACTGATATTTGCCTTTGTCCCCCTGAATGTCAATGCATGAATATTGTATCAGTACAGCAGTGGTTAACTGGGCCAATCAGATTATCACTGATTATCAAGGTACTTTGGTAATTAATAGAGGCATTGAGAGGAGGATAGATTAGAAAACACTTATTGCCTGAGAAAATTGTATGGTTTTTTTAATAAACATGCTGCTTCTATCTTTCTCTTTGCAAACTTCCATAATCCTGTCTAATAGTACCTATGCTTAAAATATGGGATCATGAATACGGCTATATATTTTAAAGATGTACCAATTTTACAAGGCCATTAATGAACGACACTTCATTCTGCATTTTCTTGTGTGTGTGGGAGGCAAAGCTGTAGACTTCTTAAACATTCTGAATAACATCTTTTTAGAGGTTTCTTTACAGTTACAACTTTCTCTGTGCTTAAGATGCTACACCTTTATTTCTCTCTTTTCCCTTCTTCAAAAGTTCTGTCAAATCCCTCTCCCCCTTTGCTGGCCAAACTATGCATCAGTTAACTGCTGTTACTTTACAATAATCATTTAATGAACACATTTTTGTTGCTGCCTTCATAGTATTTGACAAACTCTAATAGGTTTTTGATCCTCAATCTCCCTTTAGACAGTAAACATATTAGGAAAAATATAATTTATGGTTTGGAGGGGGCAATGTTGTGGTCCTGGTTAAGTAAGTTCTCAGAATATGAGAGAACTGAGTAGCAACACCTTATGACTTGGATCACCTGAAAGCATATCTGCCTCAGCAGAGCAATACTCTGATTACAGTTTCTGCAAGAATACTGACTTTTTTTTTTTTTTTACATGATGGGAGCTTGTATCTGAAAATATATTCAATAATAATTAACATCCATGAAGTCATGTAAGAAGCTAAGGAGGAAGGAATTGGTTTATAATAGTCTAAATATGAGATGTAAGTTTATATGCACATAAAAAACATAATATGTATGAAAATAACTTTCAATTCCTGTGATTGTTCTAAACTAATGAACTAAATAGATTAAAAATAAAAAGCTATAGAGAATGTAGAAGTTTTATCCCAAGTTCTGTACTTATTACTGGACGTCCTTAATTTGGACTGGATTGGGTAATTGGGTCCCAAGTAGAACATTCATCCAAAGAGAGCTAGAAAATAGATACCTTCTCTTTATTCAAATGCTTAGAATAAATGCTCTGTAATAAACAACAGTGAAAGGCTTTTTTGTTCTATATCCTCATTTAATAAATAAGAACAATCTGAAAGTGAACTAATCATAGTGCTGTTGATTAAGAGGTAGACCTGTTAATGAAAAGTCATTCTCCATTATAAGCTATTTGAAGCCTTTAATTTAAACAGAGTTTTCTTTCATGCCCTACAACCTCCATGGCAACAGCAACAAAAGTTGCTCTAGAGGCAGACAGAACAATAAATATATTTTATGGTCCCAAACTATTTATTGTAATTTAGTCCTTTACTTAAATAGCTTTGGCTGCTGCTCTGCATAAGTTGAGAAATATTTGGCTGCTTATGCTGCTGTGTCGGCATGTTCCTCTATTGGCCCTAAGATAGGATCAGCATGATTTAAGAAGAACGGTAACAGCAGTGGATGTTAAGGGAGAGCAAAAGAATACAACATTTAATGTTTGGATTTTAAACTCTTCAAGGAAAGATGTCTATCAAAAGGAAAATGTTTTGCTTTTCAATGTAATGCAGCAAACATTTGTGTTAATATTGCATTTGCAGTATTATGATAAGGTTGAAAATGTGTACCTAATTTATTCTATTTAATCTTAACCTTTTTAAGATTGTATTTAGAATTTTAACTGCATTATCTCACAGGCTCTGCCAGAGATTAAACTATACCATCATAGTTTTTTTCCTGGAAGTAACAGGATGGGTATGATTGTTAACAGTTGCACACTATATAATTTTTCAATGGCAAAAATGTCTTTTGTTAGCTTTCTCTATCTGTTATTGAGCTGTAATTGATTCTTTCTCTACGGTGAACTCTATTATAGATGACAAAGATGTGTATTATCCAACCAGAAACTCAATGTGCTGGTGGGGGAAGAAAAATTGAGTTGAAAACTAATGATACCTTCCTTCAGGTTTTCCTTTGTCCTGTAGTCCTCTCTCTTGACTCTACATCATGCTGCTGTATCTCTATTCTTGTGAAATTCAGATAAAAAAGGGTTCTGGGGCTAGATTGACAATTAGGTGGTTAGACATTTATATGATGTGATTGTCAGTAGTTTCATAGTTTATTGGACGCTGACAGAAGACAACGTGCAATACCCAATCACAGTGGAAGCAGTTTAAAGGGATTGTGGATTTCCAAAATTGAATCAACTTGTTTCCTTTGGAGGTGGAGTGGTTTTTGGGGTGGTGGTGTTTCTTCTTGTTTTTAAATTTCACTTCAATTTTAAGCTCCAGGTAATAAACTTGACTGCTTCTGATGTTTATTGTGACTTTAAAAACCTCCAAACCTTTCCAAATTATAATAGTTTCCTGTTAGTCTTCTGACTTCATCTCTCTTTCAAGGATGTTTTCTCGTTTCCCTTCAATGCTTAACTTCAAAGTTCGAGATGTAAAGATTTACTAGGTTTCTACAATAATTAGGAGTTCCTACTTTATTGACAGCCTGGCTTTATTTTAATGGAACTTTGCTTAAATGGCTTATGCTGGGTAATTTAACGGAACAGATTGTTCTTTCACTGATGGGAGCTATTGGAAAATTTTCCTCTTGAATTTGTACTTATAACTTTGATTGCGTACATGTGTTTGGTGAATGATGGTGTTCTAAAGACTTGATTCTTAAATGAGGTAATCTCTCTTTTTTAACTTTTCCACTTATTTTTTACTTAGTTCAAAAAACTAATGTGAATAATGGTTGGGTAAAATGGACTGATATGTTCAACAAAACATAAGATTATGCAATGCTGATACACAGTTAAGAAATACCAGTCCTTATTCCACATCTCATTCTCTTTATTTGCTTCAATTTTGTTACAGTAAATTTGACTTTAGATGCAAAAGTTCCACTCAATGTTTTTGTTAAAAATGCTCAAACTTGAGTATCATATTTTAGATTTTGTTTTCTTTTAGTCAGTCACTGTTTTAAATAGGGTCACTGATTTTGCCTTGAAATACGAAGGGATAGTCTTCCTACTCCTCCAATTAGAGCTCACCCATACAAACACTTGAGCCAGAAATTAATATAACTGAAGAAACAGAAACCTCTGAAAGAAGTTTAGGCAGAAAAGGATCTGTTTCATCACTGTTTCACTGAAGGGTGGAGTGCTCGGAGGCAAGGGGTTGATGGACATGTTTAACATTACAGTACAACTTCTAAATCCATGTTCACCAAAAATGTAATTGCCCAGTTAGTCACCATTTCATGACTCTAGATAAGCTGGTTTTTGCTGAGCTACAGTTAATTTTCTCCATAGTAGCTACTATGGGTCTATGGTTTGGATTTGTGCTGAAAAAAAGTGTTGATAGCCCAGGGATGTTTCCATTACTGCTGAGCAGGGCTTACACAGAGCCAAGGCCTTTCTGCTCCTCACCCCACCCCACCAGTGAGGAGGCTGGGCGGCACAAGGGGTTGGGAGGGGACACAGCGAGGACAGCTGACCCCAACTGACCAAAAGGATGTTCTGTACCATATGATGTCATGCTTGGCATATAAAGCTTGGGGAAGAAGGAGGAAGGGGGGACACTAGGATTGATGGTATTTGTCTTCTTAAATTGCCGTTATGTGTGATGGAGCCCTGCTTTCCTGGAGATGGCTGCACACCTGCCTGCCCATGGGAAGTAGCAAATGAATTCCTTAGTTTGCTTTGCTTGTATGTGTGGCTTTTTCTTTACCTATTGTACTGTCTTTATCCCCATCCACAAGTTTTTCTCACTTTTCCAATTCTGTCACCCATCCCACCAGGGAGAGTGAACGAGTGGCTGTGTGGGGCTTAGTTGCCAGCTGGGGCTAAACCACAAGACTAGGTCTATGCATTGCCACTTAGAAGTCACTCCTTGCTGGGTTTTATTTCAAATTATCTAAAAAGAGATTTATACTGGTCCTAAAAAATGTTGTGTAGCTTGGTGTTGTGTTCCCCTGCTAAGGAATTAGGTCACTGGGTAAAGTGATATTGTTTCATGAAACATTACCCTCCACAAATGATGCTTGGAGAAGATTTATAGGTTTCAATGTATTTTGTGGGTGTGGTAATTGAAAATACGTTATGACTGGAATAGAGTTGAACAGTATATTTTAGAGTGGAAGACAGCTGCAGCTTCAAAAAGGTTATGCCACCTCAAAAATCCATAGAAAGAATGAGTCTACCGCAGAGAAACCTTTTTCTATCCTCAGATACCTCTTGGCCAACACATGTTAACTAAGTTCTGAAGATGCCATACTTTCTCAAGGCTACAATGGCTTTTGAAGTAAATGCAGTGGTTCCTTCCTGCTTTGCTTGAACACGTATCCCACAACTGCAGATCAACTTGCTCAAAAAATACCTTATGATTTCCCCTTATGATTCCCCCCCCCCTGTTAATAGAGAGTGGTAGAAGCTCTATCCCTGGAAAAATTGCAGGTCAGGTTGGACAGGGCTCTGAGCGACCTGATCTAGTTGAAGTTGCCCTTGTTTATTGCAGGGGGTGGGGCTAGATGGCTCTAAAGGTCCCTTCCAACCCAAACTCTTCAGTGATGATAGACTGAAGGAAATGATAGTTTTGAATTCCAGGGTGAAGTGTTTCTCAGCATATGTTTCATTTGCGTACAGTAGCACAAGGAAATATTTCCCTTTTTAAATATGAATGTCTCTACATTAGAAACAAATGGGAAATGGGCGTTTGTTAATTAAGCTGCAGTAAGTGCAAATTTCAGTGACATTACAAGCTGCCTTTTTAGAAACCATGACAATGACATTAAGCATTTGCTAAACAAAATCTGCTCCTGTATGTCATGCAGTTTGCATCCTGTTTACTATTAAGAAGTTGTTGGTGCAGGCAGAAGATGGTTTTTCTAAAAACAATAAATAAACAGAATTTTCTTGGTGTGAAATCAGCTGTTTGCAGAAGTATAGTTTTAGATGGAAAAAGAAGAAGAATTTTCTTCTTAATTTTCTTCCTACCTTTCTGTGCCTTTTTTTTTTTTTTTTTTTTATCAGCCAGTGCTTGTACATCAGGTGTTATGACTTCATGGAGCTGCAGCTCTCATTATGTGAACTTAAAATATTTTCTAACCACATGAAAACAGAAATCTGTTCTGTTATTGCAAAGAAGGTTTATAAGGAGCCGTTGAGCCTCCCGCAGGACACTGGGGACCAGGATTTCAGGTCTGTCTCCCTCACAGAGATGGAAATGTTAGTTCTTGCTCCCAGAATAGTGACTTGGGATAATCCCTGCCGTCCCCATGGCAGCTGGTCATCTTGCAGTAACACGGGGAGGAATCGTGCAGCCAGGAGAAGAGCAAGAGGGGGTTTAATCCTGTTGCATGGAGTTTGGGATGCTCACTTGGATGTCAGTATGTATACTATAGAGAAAGCTTCTTTGATTTAAAAGAAAAAAATAAATCCAGAGATAATACCAAATCCCTTGAAGCTGAAAATTGTACTTAAATAATTGGCTACGAACTGCCTCTTGTTTTCAAACTGCTGCAAAACTTAGTCCCATCCTCAGTTCATTTCCCCTAGACTGTTCTTTTTGTTATTTCAACTATGCAGGAATCTCTCTGCAGTCTGTGAACCCCAAGCTGACTTTTTAGCTGGAAAAAATTGTGCATTACAGCTATATAATCAATGCTATACTCTAAAAACACTCCGTTAAAGAAGAAAAAAATTGTAAACATGTGAGAACTCATCTACCTGTTGTATAGAAAGATGATTTTGATGATATGTGAGGTTTTCTTGGTGGAAAATACAAATTAATGCAGGTCATTGATTTTGAAAAGCATTATCCTTTGCTAGACGAGGAGATTTTGTAGGCAGCCTAGCATACTTGCAGAGGAGCAGAGCCATATGTCACTGCAGCAAGGTTGTCCTTTGGCTTGAATAAAATGAGAATGTGAAAGATTTTATTGCTTTGGGTGTTAATACTGATGATAATCAAGACAAAAAAGAATTATCTCCAATTTCAGTGTGGGAGATACTGCAGTTCAAGTGGCAACAATTTTATGGGGGAACAGATTGATTTATTTCTACTTGTTTACTGTCTGTGCCCATGAGCTGTGCTGTCTGCCCGGCTGGATCCGTGCTCTGCAGAGCTCTGTGAGCTTCATGCTCCGAGTGGCTCACACTTCCCCATGAGCAGCATCTCAGAAACGTCTTACACAATTGCACTTGAAACTGAAGAATGATTAGTGGCCATTTTTATGGAAGGTGGGAGAGAATCTGAGTGGGGCTTTAACAACTCATAAGTTCATCTTTTGCTGTTACCAATATCTGAATCAACTTCAGACTCAACCAAAGAATGCAGCTCTTTCTGGCAAGACTGAAGTGATGATGAGAGATTCTGACTTCAGCTGCTTCTTACAGCAGTTTTGGTGCAGGGGACGGTCAGCAAAAGTAGTAGTTTGTTGCTCTTTCAGCTGGGCCACAGTAAATGCTGTTCTCCGGAGCTCCTCAGCTCAGTGCTGTTTTTCCGCATCTGACCATGCTGTCCTTGCCATATTGGAGCAGAGTCTGATACCTTTTCTCCTTGCCATAGCCTCGGATGTCCTGTGAGAGAAACATTGAGGGAAGGGAAGCTGCTATTTTTTTTTTATTTTTTT
>KL258148.1:35913-74086 GCA_000699545.1 Podiceps cristatus | reverse complement strand
ACCTTTCTATGATTCTATGATTCTATGCTGGAAAGCAGCTCCGAGGAAAAGGACCTGTGAGTCCTGGTGGGCAGCAAGCTGTCCATGAGCTGGCAGTGGGGCCTTATAAATATCTAAAGGGTGTCTGTCAAAAGGATGCGATCAAAGTCTCTTTAGTGGTGCCCAAGGACAGCACAAGAGGCAAAGGGCACAAGCTGGAACACAGGAAGTTCCATATAAACAAACAAACAAAAAATTCTTTAGTGTGAGGGTGACAGAGCACTGGAACAGGCTGCCCAGAGAGGTTGGGGGTCTCTTTCTCTGGGGATATTCAAAACCTGCCTGGACCTGTTCCTGTGCAACATGCTTTAGGGGATCCTCCTCTAGCAGGGGTTGGACTAGATGACCTCTAGAGGTGTCTTTCAACCCCTAAATATTCTGTGATTCGGTGATTCTATGATCCTACACATTTTTGTACACTACTTTTGAAAAGTGGAGTCTATCCACAGTGTCTCCAAATAGGTTCTTTCTTCCTTACCTGGTCATACAATTGAAAAGGTTATCTTAATACAAAATAAAACAAACCCAAAACCAGTCAAACAAAAAAATCAACCAACTAATCAACCAAACAATACCCCCAACCTAAAAACCCCAAAACCTAACAAACCCCACCCTCACAGTACCTCCCTTCCCCTTGTCTCTCCTGCCAGACTTTAAGATTTCTGATGCTAGATTCTTCTTTTTGGACTCATCAGCCCTCAGAGAATTCCCTGACAGAAGGTTCCCAAATGAGCATCATTATGAGATCAAAGTTTTCCAACAGTTGATCTGTTGCTTAGTTACAAATTCCCTGGAGTTATGACTTGACAAACTGCTTTGTCCTGAACAGAAGTCAACATTTTGTCCAAAGGGGCTTCCACCCGAAAAGAGGATCATCAAGATTTAACAACCCTCTGATGTCACCTTGGATCACCCTCCTTTGAAATTGCAGCATGAAAAATACTCCAAATAGAATGCTAAAAGGTGAGAGAGACACACTGGTCCCACATACAAAATGCATTTTACAGTTTTAACACATAGATGCATGGAGCATCTCCAGTATCAAACAGAAATCAAAAATTCTGCACAGAAAGATTCATTGTGTCATATCACATTTGTATTTGGAAATTAAAATTCGGCCTCCTGAAGCTCCAAATGTGAAAGACATCCAAGTTAAATGTTCTGGCACAGGCTTATCTTACATTTAATAGAGAGCTGCTTAATTTTAGATGTTAACATTAAAAATATCTGGATGACACCCAAGACATTATAAAGCTATGATTTTCTAAATATTCATCACTTTGTATGTTCTCTAAAATCATCTTTCCATGAAAATAATTAGGCATGACATTTTTTTAAAAAATGTGTCTTGGGAATTAGCAAAAAGTCAATTCTCTGTCCCAAATTCTGAATGCAAATATGGAAAAGAAAGCATCTAGTGGAAAGGGGTCGTGTAATTTTTTCTACTGAAAGGTTGGAGTGGACAAAAGGATTTTCATGTCAATATCACCCTTTATGTCCTGCTCAATCTTCAGCTTGCAAGAAAGCTATGCATTTTATTACTTTTCAAAATGAAAGCCTATTATTTCTTCCAGAAATTCTTGATCAATAGCAAATTCTCCACATAGTTTTATTTAAGGACATTTGATATCTGGGCATTTGTCATCCTTTTAAGACTGAAATAAATGAAATTTCAAATAAAATTAAATGCCTCCTACTGGCTTTTTTTTTTTTTTTTCCCCTTAAAAAAAAGATCATTTAATTCTTTAGGAAAATAACCAAGCAAAAAAACTATACTTTTTATGCATATGAACATGGACCATTATATGTTCATGTTAAGCATCCATATTTGGACTACAAAAGAAAAAACATACTAAATATTGTACATTGACACAGATGTACATACACATTCATGAATATATGCCTATATACATAATCTAGCACTACAGATCTATGTCCTAAAAGCATAATTTGCAAAGAACCTCAAAAACATTTCATCAGTTTCTCCCTTTTCTCTTCTTATTCTCATCATCTGATGATAATTTACCAGAATTTCCCAAATCTCAGGTAACTGTTAGGAAAACAAGCAAAACCCAAAAACCTACCCCACCAGAAACATTTATTTGACTTCAAAATACATAGAGGCTTTTTTTGCAGTTCCTGTAGGATTCATAGGGGTCATATGCTTTCCTACTTAAGAAACAGAGTTCCTTCACAGAAAAAATGACCTCTTTTGCAGGACTAACTAAAGGTTTATGTCTGAACTACAAATCAGAGGCTTAAAGTGAAACTAACAACAGAACTGTAATAAAATAGTAAATTCATACTCTCAATTCTATTTGTATAAAATCTGTTACATGACAAATCTATAAAAAGTGGCAGTGTTTTTTTGAAATCAGCCAATATGTCATGAAATTGTGTCTCTTTCCTCTCAAATCTGTCAAGAGTTCAATAGGCTGCAGTTGTAAGGCCTCAGACTTCACTGCAAGAAACGAACACTTACTTGACTAAAGGTAAAGTTTCATTCTCATAGAGGAGAAGATTCTTACATCTCCACATTCAGCAATCAGTGTTTTCTGAAAGCCTCTCCTGTCCATGGCACTTCAATGGAAGAAATGTGAAAATTTAAGAGAGTTCCATCACTTGTAGCAGAAATGGCATTTGACAGTGGATAATTCAGGCATGGGGCCACTCCGGAGCCAGCTGGCCTTGCCAAGAGTGACGCTCAGCCCGAGGCAGTTGCCACGGGTAGGCAGATGTACCTCCTGGGGATTGCAGGCTTTCAGAGAGCCCAGTGGTGCAGGATGTCATTTGCAGAGGGAGCTTGGCTGGTGGAACGATATTCATGGGCTGCTGCGGAGCCGCTCCTCAGCAGGAGGGAGGGATTTTCCAGCCCAGAACAATGCCCCAGTTGCAGCGCCGAGAGGATGCCACGACTGGCTAGTCCTGATGGGCTGGGGCAAGCTGCCAAGGCTACATTCTCATGTAGATTTAGGCCTGTCAGTGTGCAGTGAACCTGAAACTGGTACAAGGAGAGCAAATGTGGGCCCCTTTCAGAACAGTTAGCCTCGCCCATTCAATTGTTTGCAGAAATTAACTCTGAACTTTGATCATATTTCTTAGGAAAGAAAAACTGGTTAACGGTCCCCCCTTCCCAGGTGAAAAAAAACAAAAACAAAAACAAAAACAAACCAAAAAATCCCCAAAAAACCCAAAACAAAACAAAACAAAACTGTCTGATACAGCCCCAGAGAGTAACACAATCCATGCTGTACAGTCTGTGTTATCTATGTAAAGGTTTTCTGTGAAAACAGAGCTGCACATTTCAAAACTATTTTATCTGCATTGTAGAGAAGGGAACTTTTAACGAGGGCCTACTGTAGAAACAAAGTGCTGCAAGAATGTAATTCCATATCATTACCACAAAAATGTTCAGCCAAAGGCGATCTAGGGACAAGCCAATGACTCCCACTTTCCCACCATGGTCTTGATAAATTGGAGGTGCCATTCCTTGGAAGGAGTGGGAAGCCGAAACACAGCGTTTCAGATAAAGACCTCCGCTAGTGTAACTGTGCGTGTGTCATAGCGTATCCCCACACTCAGATCTGGCAATCTTTACACAGTTTGTTGGAGTAACTGAGCAAGGTTTGGTCTGGTGAGGATTCCAGAAATAAAAAGGAATATTACGAGGAGAAAAATCCCATCTTGAACATCTCTTTGTGGCAGACACTTCTGCACAATATTTTCAAAACCTGCATGATTGGATATGGTTCATGGATCTGGACATGGTTCATTAGACAAGTGTTCATAATGGCCTCCTGTTACATCTGCTGAAAGTAAAATGCTTTGATCTTGCGTCCAGGAGCAGATTTTGAGACTGCCTACAATATCATGCATGCTGGTGGTAATTTACCCTTAATTTTCCCATTCAGTTTGCATTGCAAAGCAGCAGGGAGGTTGGCTTAACTCTAAATGCTGTAGTGTCAAAAGAATCAGCGGGAGCCACTGCCAGCATTCATGTGAATTTCTTCTTTTCAGATTTGAAATAGAAAGATCCTATGTTTGTTTATTAATATGCCATAGCCAAGCAGATAGTCAAACACTCTACCAGCTTCCTGAACTGTTATGAGACTCCGGGATGTTTATTAAAATCAATTAATTGGTTTACTGATCTTCAGCACTCATCTATATATGCCTCTGTCTACTAACTCAAATTCCATATTAATTAAACACTATATTAATTCATTATCACTCCCATCAGTAAATAGCTAATATTTATTGACGAGACACTTTATTTTTGGTTCTTAATGAAGATTCTGATATATGACAAATATTCCATTGCCTAGGCATCATTTGATTTCCTCCTTTATAAGGGTATCACTTCAGTTTATTGGAAAAAAACTTTTTTTTTTTTTTGGCTTTTATTTGTTTCCACATTCCCACATTAGTCTAGAATCAGAAAACCCAGGAGGGCTTTTGTTGTTGCTGCTATAAAGCAGATTGTTGCATGCACCTGGTGTATTTTATGTTCAAAATGGGAAACAAACTAAGCACTGGTCTGAAACATCTCAAGACACAGTGAATCTGGTTCAATAAATTCCTTCAGTAAATGAATGCAGTCAAAAAAAAAACGTTAATTGAGCCAGAAGACTTTTCTGCTTGGGAACAGACATTTCCAAGGAGTAATTTTAACCCCAAATAAATGGAAATCTTGTTGTTTTTTGTTGTTGTTGTTTGGTTTTTTTTTTGTTTTTTTTTTTTTTTTTTTTTTTTTTTTTTTAACAGAATGAGGATTTCACTCTCTTATCATGGTATCCAAACTCTCCCCATCATATAGACCCTCAGACTTCATCTTAGCCACAGGCTGCGGCTTCTGCTCCACAGCAACAGGTTCTCTCAGCAGCCCCCTCTCAGCAGTTTGCAGAGGGGAATTTGGCTTCACTTTTCCTCCTCTCTTCTCACTAGGATGAACTGAATGATTTAGGTATACAGAAAAGTGACAGCCACTTAAAAATACATACAAACAAAATCCATCTCAACAGCAAATTATTAGCTAGAACGTGCTCCGCAGTGAAGGGTAGGTGGCAGTTAGTTTTAATAAAGGAGTTAAAGCTCTATTCTGTAAAATATATCTTTGAAGTGGCAAGTACAGAAACATAGAATATAAACCTAAATTATTCTTTTGAATTTTTCATAGCAGTTTGATGAAAAATAAATTGAAATAAAAAGAATAACAAAATACTTTTTTAAAAAATCCCTTCTGGTGCTTTTCCACAGGATTGTCCTAGTTTCCTATGCATCCCCTTGGTAAAAATCTGAACAATCTAAGACCTGTATTTTGAGTACAGCACTGCTCTTCATAAACTGGTTATGAGATTATAAATTATATCCTACAATTTTGTGTCTACGTATATCATGTCTTCTTATTTGCATGCAAAAAAGGGCCACCAACATTAATGCATCAAATTTTAATGTAAAAAAAATCTACCTAATGACAAACTCATGGGATGTACTACACAAATGTAAAAGGTAAAAGTTTAACAATATTTTAAAATAAAATCTAGGATTTGGGAAAGATCAGTCAGCACATGACCAGTGTGATTCATTTCACAACTGTTAGAAGGTATTCACAAACTACAATGATGAATAGAAACTATGAACTTTGGGGAATAAAATATCAGGATCCCAACTCTTCTAAATGTTTTTAAACCTCCCCTGAGGTTATGAGCTCTTAGGGTACAAACACCTAATGTTGGATGCATCTCACTTTGTAAAGACGTCTAGAAGTTCGTAGTCTGCCTCTAAGCTAGTTGTCCAAGCAAATGCTTCCTTTCTTGGGGAGAAACTTGCATTTCCAAAAGGCAGTAGGTCTCATGCAAAGGCAGATGATTAAGACTGGTGAGATGCCTTATCATCTCTAGATGTCTGTCAATAGTCTGTAAAGGATGAATATCATAAACTTCAAGTATTTATTTTTGAACAAAACAAAATGAATTCCCCTGTCACTGAACAGGCACTATTACTTAAAAACTCCTTAGGTGTGAGCTTAGGCAGTATCACTGCAAATATATAATTACAGTGGAATGGAATACATTGACCTTAAGGGGATTCTTGCCAAAATATTATTCTTTTCTAACCCAAAATGTTTTGCAGAACTGTATCATGTTTCTATTTCTGACTAATTATGTAGTTATTATTATATGCTATATAAGTATATATTTAGTCCCTCACCAGTGACTCATTTTTAAAGGACCACTGCTCTTGTAGCTTAATCAACAAGGTCTGATCCTTCCTAACCTAAGGTAGTAAAATAATACCTCTAGAGACTTGAATCACGGTCTAGAAATGGCATGTCTTTTCATTGACTGCTGAAGAAGGTGAATGAGGCAGAAAGCTTGGGAATATCTAGGTTCCTAATTGGGTTTAGTGAAATGCTGAAACTTGGATGGAGTGGGTCCAGGCTGAGCGTCCACCTTAGGAACCAGACAAGAAAAACAAATCCAACTACCAAAGTATATAAAATAGTTAAATGAGATTTCCATAAACAAGGGCTTTAAAAAAATGATGCTATCACTAAACTACAGTGCAAGTCATGAAAATTGAACTAAGTTTCTGCCACTGTCTTGGGTTTTGTTTAAGAAGCCCACTGGTGTTTCCGCTTGCCTGAGTTTGTGTACATGTTATGGAACTCTCTCTGCTCCACAGAGGATATGAATCTATGACAGCTCTCAGTTTGGGACTTGAGCTCTAAAATAACTCTTAACTGGGACATCAGCAGTGTTAAATCAGGATAACTTCCTAAATGCACGGATGTGTGACTCTGCAGACATGATGTGTTGATATCGGTGCTGATGAGATCAATGTTAAGCCTATCTGCTTGAGAATATGACTGATGGAGTTAGAGCCTGTACCTGTACTTGGCAGCTGTGAAAGTCAGATTGCCAGTCTTACAGAGAAATGAGAGCTAATATGTAATCAAAAGCATTTCAGACACTCTGAGGTTACAGGAAATGTGATTGTAAAACCATAAATCAATGAAAATAGCAATCAGCTGCAGGTATAATTATTGAAAATACTTTTAACCAACCCAGATATTAAAACTAAATATCATGTTTTCCAATAAATTTAGCTTATTAGTAAAACTAAACTTGAATAAAATTTTTTGCAGAAATGTAACATAATTCAGAAGTTTCTGTGAATTCTGATACAAAAAAAATAGCAAAAAAATCTGCCATTTTGCAACTTAAATACTGTATCATTGCGGTCTAAAGCTCACAGACAGAGCCTGCCCAGTGAATATTTATTAATCTGGTTTTACTGGATAAAACACAGCACACAGTATAAGTGATAATGATTAAACCACTTTTAAAATAATTATTTCAATTATATAAGCAAGTTCCTACCAATGTCCCGGTTCTGCTCTGCCCCTTTATTTTGGCTGGATCACCACATAATGTTTGAGATGTTTGAAAGGTTATAGACCTGAAGAAATTGTAGCTGATCATTTTAACAAGCTAAATTAAATGGAAGAAGCGTGTTGCTTCATTCCTATACACCTACAGAATTTATCCCTGCAGAAACCTAAGGACATCGTTAAAGACATTTCTTTATCTAACTTAAACCCACACATTTCTTTAAACAAGTACTAACCATATTTCAAAACACCTGAAGATGTTCAATTCCTCCTTCCTACCACTGCTATTTATTGGTCACAATAACTGGAACAGAAATATGTGTTGAGTTTTTAAAGGCTAGCTAGAAGAACAGAGCTACACTATGAGCAGTGTCACATTTGCAAAGGTTAGACATTTGGATGATTAGACAAGACAAAAGAAGCTGACCATGTAATATACACTCCTGGGCATATGTTTGGACAGTGAACTCTGAAACCGGATTATCTCGATTTCTCGTTCAGAAATCTTCATGCTGCCTTCTGAGAAAAGAGGAGGAGGCAAGCATATCTTTCTTGAAACTAGTAAATGGAAAGGTTAGCATTTCCTAGTGTCTGGATGTTTTTAGAAAAGAATACATGTATTTTCAAGAGTAACTAATTGTTCTGTATGCCCAGTAAAATCTTTACTTAATAACAATGATACTTTGGCAGATTAGCTTCAGTTCTTTGACCTGTTGGGATTTTAATCCATTTAAATTACACTGGAATTAACTCAGGGAAATTGCATCATTTTCAATGCTATAATGAGAGCAAATTCAAATCTGTCATTCTAAATTGCTGTATATGAAACTTTTAACGCCCTGTCATTTGTTTCCCAACAAGGAGAAAGTCCATACTCCATGCATATTTCCATATGTGAAATAAGCTTTGTGCATTAAAATGCCATATTTGTATGTTCAGTTTTCTTTTTTCTAGCCAGCTTTCATTTTAAATTTATATCTTTTACAGTATTATAAAAATGAGAACACAAGTAAATAGAAAACTGTAAGCATGTGTCTTTAAAAATGTCTATTTTTTTTCTTTGTCATTGGTAGGACACTGTCCCACTTTGCCAAGTTTCTGAAATGAACCTTGTCCTGCTGGTTCACTGCATGTTCCCAAATGAATAGAGTTACAGGATAAAAATGGAATTCCTGAATATGCCACAATGCAAAAGGATATATCTCCTTTTTAAACTCTTGTAATGAATTTTCTAAAAATAAAAGACAATGAATACAATTTTCTGAACAGTGAGAGATTTGTATTGGACCTACAATTTGAGCTATTGTAGGTTTTTGTCACATTTTCCCGAGGTTTGTTACTTTTAAAACTGATTTGCATGTAGCATGAAAGTTACCCAGCTGTTTAGATGAATACATTACTTTTGGCTTTCAAACACCATAAAAAGGAAGTGAGACTGCTCTGTGTGTGTGTGGAGGGAAGGAAAGAGGGAATAGACTAGATTATATATTATGCTTTATTTATGAAGGAAATATATTCATACAGGGAAAGAAAAAAAAAAGGGGGGGGGGAGAATACATATGGTGTATAAATGAGTAGTAAAAGCCTTTCTGCACAGTGGAACTTTGGTACAGTTACTAAGACCTGGGAAATGAGGAAGGACCCTCTAGGAAATGAAGACAGACTCTCAGCTTCGACAGTTTTCAAAGCTGATATTGTTGGCTAAAAGAAGACAGAAGATGAAAATGAAGATCTCCTAACATGTATTGAACAGTTCTTAGGCAGTGTCTAACACCAAATTAGGAAGCAGAAACAACATCATAGAGCACTATCTGTTACATTGTTTCTCTGAAATTCCTGCATAATTTTACTAATCCGTTCCCAGAATTTATAAACTACTTGTACTGCATTCTAAAAACCTCCTGAGAAAAGCTTGTTTTTAAAATTCAGACTGAATAATGTTTAGATTGTAACTGGTTTTCTAGCTGGGATCAAAGCCTTATATATGTGCCCTTGCAAGGCCTACCAAGGGTCAGGTCCTGTTTACAACTGACATCTTTGCTGTATCACAGAATCACAGAATAGCGGAGACAGGAAGGAACCTTTTGAGATTATCTAGGCCAAACCTTTTCTCAGAAGTTCCTCAGGGCCATATCTAGTTGGGTTTTTAATATCTCTAAGGATGGAGACTCTAAAACCTCTCTGGGAAAACTGTATTTGACCACCGTCTTAATAAACATTTTCTAATTCAAATCTGAGTAAACATTTTTTGTAATGTTTAAAAGGAAGTTCCTTTATTTCTGTTTGTGCCCATTGCCTCTTGTCTTGTTAGTGGGGACCACTGAGAAGAGTCTGGATCTGTCTTCTTTACTTCTCCCAGTCGGGTATTTATACACATCGACACGATCCCCCTAAGCCTTTCTTTCTTCAGGCTGAACAGTGCCAGCTCTCTGTTTTGCTTTCTGTGGCAGATGGTTCAGTACCTTAATTTTTGTGGCCTTTTGCTGGACTTGCTGAAGTACATCCATGTCTTATACTGGGGAGCTCAGAACTGGACCCAGCACTCTAGATATGTCTCACCAGTGCTAAGCAGAAGGGAATGATCATTTCCCTCCACCTGCTGACAATACTCCTCTTATGAAGCCCAGGAGGCTGTTGACCTCTGCTGCAAGGGCACGTTGCTGGCTCTTTGTCAACTTAATGCCCATTCAGACCCCTGGTCTTCTTCTGCAAAACTGATTTCCAGCCAGATGGCTGAGTCTGTAGTGTTCCATGGGATTATCCCTCCTCAGGTGCAGGACTTTGCACTTCCCTTTGCAGACTTCATGAAGTTCCTTTCTGCCTGTTTTTCAAAATAATTCAGATCCCTCTAAACGTCAGTACACCCATCTGACATATCAGCCACTCTTCCCAGATTTATATAATCTGCAAACATACTGACCCAGGTCACTCATGAAGATGTTAAACAGCATTTCCCCACTGTGGACGCCTGGGCTACACTAACAGTGACTGGCCTCTGGCTGGACTTTGTGCCGCTGATTGAAAGACTTCGAGCCTGACAGTTTAGTGATAGATTCTTTATTTAAAGGCTTGGTTTATGGAGCTATCATTTAACCATGTTACCATCTTATATACTTTGGTAGATGGGCTTGTTTTTCTTTTCTGATTCAGGCAACTTTCAGTCCATGTCTGTCCACTTATCTAGTCTGTACTTCATCACTTTGTTTGTGAGAATGTTATGGGAGACGATGTTGAAAGGCTTGCTGAAATCCAGATAAACCATGTCAGCAACTCTCCCCTTCTCCACAGAGCTAGTCACTTCATCACAGAAGGCTATTGAGTTGGTCAAGCATATAAATTCATAAATTCATGCTATTATCAATTTCCTTTTTGTCCTTCATATGTTTGGAAATTACTTTCAGGACAACTTCCTCTGCCACCTTTCCCAGGGACTCAGATGATGCTGACCAACCTGTAGTTCCTCAGACCTTTCAAGGATAATCAAGTATGACCTTGCAATGACACTGGCCAGCTTCCTCAGTTCTCATGGGTGCGTCCCATTAGGTCCCATGGTCTCATGTATGTCCAGTTTGTTGAAGTATTCCCTGATGTGATTGATACTCCTCTGCTGAGGGTAAGTCTTCCTTGCAATAGGCTTCCTCACTGGTCTTGGACCTGGAGCTGCTGAAGGAAAGTTTATACCAGTGAAGACTGAAGTTGGTGAAGGTACTTACTCTTCTCCATGTGCTTTTAGTATAAATATGAAATCCTTCTGTAGAACCTAGACAGGTTCCAGATTTCTGCTCTTAATTTCCATCTGACTCTCCCTTTCTCATCCCAAGTGAAAGGGATGGTTTTCTTCTCTGAAGTTATGGGAAAGTTATTTCTGCAGTGAATTCATACTTCAGCAGTCCAGATACACCTTTTGTATGACTATCTTTGCTTTTCTTGGTCAGCAGTAAAACTGTTTCAGTATGCTTAGGTATAGTACTCAATATAAAATAAGATAGCCATTAGAGAGAATAAGAACTGAATATGAGCAGCAGTGTAGTGTATGAGTCACTATTATAAGCATCTTTGATATTACCTTTGATTAGGCTAAGCAAAAGTTAGAGGAGTCAGGGCCTTCCAAAGGCAAAAGTTTAGAAGGAATAGTCCAAGTAGCCAATATAGTTTTTCCCTTATTCGGATGCTGACAAAATCACACAGTCATACCTGGATTAAGATGAGACACAGATTTCCATGTAAAGATGTCTGAATTGTTCTTAAAACTTCATTGCTGAACTTCAGTAAAATAGATGAAATTCCTACGCTAATAGGAATGTCCTTGTTAGTGCTTTTTTGAATTTTACTTTTGATACTACATATATACATTTCATATGCAATAAGAAATAATGCAATGCATTATTTCATTCTGTATCTACATAATCTACATAAAATCATAAGGATTTTATTTTACATATATGACAAGAGCAAATAATTTGCCATGTATGTCTGTTATGCATGGTTTGCCCTGCACTTCTTGTTTTAGCTGCTCAAGTACAATTTTTTCATCTGTGATCATGCAAGACACTGAGCTTTTCCACTCATTGTGGTGACCTCCTTGAACTATTGTGATTAATGACCTCACCTCTGAGGAAAAGGAAGTGAAGGTGAGCAGTGCATAGTCCAGATTTGTCAACAAGCCTTTTTGTTTTCTAATATTCACTTACAGTCTAAAGCTTCATTTGGGTCTTCACTCATGGTTTTAGCTTCACATCTGGTAGGCTTAACAGAAGAGGCAGGTAGCAATAGTTGTATCAGTGGGTTATTTGAGCCTTTGATGACAGATTAGTTGCCTCCAAAAACTTAAGAGAGGAAGAAATTTTATGTGAAATAGAAATGGGCAAGAAAAGTTTTTTTCCAGACTGTAATATCAAAAGTTTCCCTATTTCTCACTGGGACAAAGATGACCTTTTGAAGTTTTCAGTGAAGAAACAACCACAAATCCAAAATAAATAATGCTGAAATAGCAATATACTCAACAGTAGCATTATGCTTCGTTAGCAGCTGAAACTGAAAACTCATGTCCTACAAACCAGTGTACTGATTTTATTGTTAAAAAGCAGGTTATTTTAGAAAGCCTAAAAGAGAACGAGAAAGGATAGTGGGAATGGGAAAGAACAACAGGACTAGAATGACCATTTTGCATAGAGCTCCGAAAGAGCAAATAATGTTAGGAGTTCTAGAAAAAACACACAAAGTGGTAACAGTGTAATATTTGTTATGAATAAATCAAGCATGGTTTCTCTGGTTATGCCTAAATGTTCTCAGCAATTCCGAGTCTTCCAGCCAGGGGATCAAGCAGAGAATGCTGTAGGCGCAGAGGAAACTACATGGTGAGTGGAAAAGGATAATAAAAAGGTTGGGATGGTATATATGTACTGGGATGGTATATGATGTGGTAGGCACATCATTCTTATATGCAACCAACATGTATCTGGGTTGAGAACCCACATCAGAAAGTTATTTCCCAACCTGGTCCAATTTCTGAAAGACATTTCCAGGTTCCATGATTTAGAGTTAGCCTTGAGAAGTATATAGAAATGCAGAATTTCCAGGACATGCAAACATGGTATCTGTAAAATGATGCTTCTAAAGAATAGGGGATTGATTCATTTTTGTAAAGTCTTGAAAATATGTGATAGTAAGCAAATATGGAACAAGGAAAAATGTGACAATTAAAAACAGTTGCAGTAATGTAAACTCCAGAGATTTCCTTCCTTGCTTCCTTCCTTCCTTGCTTTCTTCCTTTATTTCCTTTTTGGAAAAAAACCCAAAACAAAACAAAACAAATCAAGAAGAAAGGAGGAATTGGAATTGGTAATCCAGCTACTCCAAGTGAAGGGAGAAAGGAAGAATTATGACAGTAATACTTGGTCGAAAAACTAAAACAAAGTTCCTGGGGGGGAGGGAATAGGAGGTCTGATGAGAAAACAGGAGAAAACAGGAGAGAAACCAGGAGATATTCCAATTCTACCTCTGTCCAGGAGAAACAGAGTACCCCAAGAGGGTACAGCTTTAATAAAAACGGAGAGTGTTAGAAGACTCCCCAGTTCAAATGATGATTTAATTGTACATGTGTGGGTAATAGAAGAGATAAGAAAGAAAATATTAATTACAGACAGAGAAATATATTTTCAATTAACTCACTAAGGCTGACCTAACCTTGAAAAGATGAGGGGACAGACCTTATAAGAGATACTCCCTATCTCCCATGGAAGCATTATCCAAGATTGTGGGGGATGGTTAAGATTAGCTTTCATTGTTTTCAAACTAAGTTTACCATTTTGTAATCAAGATCATTTTTTTTTCCTAGAATAACTCTACATCATTTTCATTGTTACCTTTGCCTGATAATGAGCACATCAATGGAGATCTGACAGGAACTGAATATTCTGTTCCTAAATGAGAGACAAATACATGGAGCTATGTTCAGGCATAGACTTCCCAGTGGCTTCTCCACCCAAAACATCATTTCATAGTCTCAGAATTCATGTCATGTTTTAGTGTGTTTCACAGCAAGTGCATCTGAGGACCAGTAATGCCTCGGGTAATGCCTAGCTCCTGTAATGCCGGGCTTCTAAAGAGAAATTCTTCTGACAAACTTAACTGGTACCTCAACTGCAAGTTCCAGCTAGTAAACAAATAGCCTCTGTGATCAGGGATGCCCACGAGCATCTCTGTAGTGGCAAAGGTAAAAGGAAGGAAAAAAGTAAAAAGCATAAGAGAAAGCAGCGGGACAGAAAGAATGAAAACTACAACACAGGGCACCAGAAAAATACCCATACACAAACATTTGGAGCCAAATAGGATACGATGAAGAAAGTAAGACTGGGAAGGCAAAGGAACTGAGCAGGTCTTGACTTTCTCCATCTAACCTTGATTGCCTTTTTAGGATAAAGGAAAGAGCTGAGACAGTCTGGGGTTTATTTAAATCCTCATTCAATTTTCCTTTGTTAATTAAGAAAAATCAAGGAAGAGATACACTGACTCTATTTGATTAGAAGTATTTATGCAACTTTGTGTCCTAACAGATTGCATTTCAAAGTCATCCACAAAGTCATGAGTGCTTTAAAGTAGCTCTCTTCTGATCTTTCAGATTCGATTATTCAGACTTTTTTTCTGGAGATGCTAACATCACATCACATGCAGAGTCTGTCTCATATTTGTCCAACACAGTTTATAAGACAAGGCTTTAACCTGGAACATTTAAGCAGTTGTGCTCTGCTTTTATGCAGCAGCCAGACACTCAGGCTGTCATCTTCATTAACGTCATTTGCTGGTGTTCCTGAATCCCAATATCTTTTTTCAGCAGCATGTGCACCTCCCAGTGCTCTCCATAGATGAGCAACTTTTCACTAAAATAGGTGGATTAGTGTTTTCAGGACTAGATCCTAGCCAATAACTTCTGTTCCCTTCAGTCCCTTCTTCATAGTACAAAGTAGGTAACTCTTCCTTTGTATATAGTGGGTGACCAAAGTATCATATAGAGAGACATACATGTCTCATCAGTAAAGTGTATGAGCCTGCATAAAAGGTAAAAGATCTGCTTCTTACAGCCTAAATTTTCGAATCATGCCCAGCACTTATGCCTGCTGCCTCATACTCTCACAACACCTCCTGTGTCACTATTATTAATTTTCACTTTACATTAATTTCTCCACATTTCATTTGTGTCATATTCTTCATTGTCATTTATACCACTGTTGTGATTTTAGGAGGTCCAGTAGTTCAGACTTGGGTAGATACTTTTCTCCCTCTAATCAGACAAACAAATTGGCAATAAACTGCATTGACACACCCGCAGTAACTTATTTCTATTTCCATACAAGTATAGATTTAAAGCAGTAGGTTCAAACTTTGACTAAGGTATCACTGAAGGCAGAATTTATCCTACTGGTATTTCGGTTTTAACATCAAATTCCTCTGTGATAACTACAGCTTATTTTTTCTATACAAGGCACCTGTCTCACATACCTGTGGGATTATTAACACTGAATAATTACTTTAGAATGGCAGAAGTCACGGTGCTTTTTTCTCTTTCACTTTTATTGTATAAGTACTAACCGTGGGCTAACTTGAGTATTATTAACCTTGTTCCTCTACTGTATAAAATGAAAACAAGAGGTAACAAAACCTCGCAACACCTTCCTGAGCCCAGCAACAAACACTATGCTGAGCTCTTTCTAGTGTAAATTAGCATAACTCTCTCTTTGTTTACTTAAACTTGCTGACATTTGTGCCTCTAGCTTTTTAATGTTCCAGAGGTGATTCTCAGAGCTGCAATGTATCTCAGCTTTTACCGGTGCACCTGGGTTAAAGTCAATTACGGAGGAGATATTCAACAGCTCTTCAAATCGGACCTATGTATTAGAGCCATTCAAGAGATGTATCCTTTTATCTGAAGGCTGGATTGAAATATAAATATTTCATTTTGGGTCATTTTTTTTCATTCTGGCAGGTATAGTTCTTTTTCCTTGTTGTTGAAAGGAAATCCAGTCACTTGGGGTTCATGCAAAACATTTTGTTCAGTCTGAAACCGAATATTTTATTTTCACATACTTGAAATAAAAGAGAAGCCCCATTTTAGATAAGCAAAATGTATCCTAATTTTACATTTTTTTTTTTTTTTTTTTCTAATAAGCTAGTGCTCAGGGGATTCAAGTAAAGGTATGAAATGTACAGACTCGAGACCTTTCTTGATGTAGGAATCTGACCATTTACAGCAGAAAGATGTTACTAAAGCAGTCTCAAGTATTTTGGTAGAGGTAGCTCTCCCTCAGCCTTTTCTATCAGACCCATGATATTCTGCACAGACTATTTAAATATTCATCAGGCAAGAGGAAAGCAAAAATGACTACGTGGCCTGCTTTTTCAGGTGTTCTTCTGGGCAGGATACATTAATTCAACTCCCTGCTCTGAGTCAGTCAAAAATAGAACAGCGATTTCACAGTGTTCCCGCACCTCAATTGTGGGGAAAAGTCACTTTGTCTAAATGGATTTTGAGCCAAATTCTTATAAGCTGTCTTCACATTTCAGAATGCTTTGTCACTCTTATTTGGGACAATAACAATTTGGTAGATTTGTCTCTGGGCTGTGTTTTCCAGTGAATAAATGATTTGTTGACAATGCAATATCTAGCTATACTGGGTATCTTTTATAAAACACACATACTGAAAAGAAAATTACATCAGCCAATGAAGAAGCTACGTCCACTTACCAGACAACATCAGAACTTGAGAACATGAAAATGTTTCTCACTCTAGTCAATTAGTACTCTAGTTTTCTTTTTCTTTTTTTCCCCTAACATGATATTTTAAAAAAATGTCAGGAAGAAAACGTTCTCGTGATCACATCCAGCACTGATTCCATTTCAAAGGAAGAGATTATTCCAAAACTATCTGCAGAGCAGATCTGAAGTAATGTTTGAAGAACACATCAGTAAACTCCCAAGCCATGTATTTTTTGGCAGTTTGACTAATGTTTCTACACAATTCAAGGAAATTGTCTGCATTTGTGTTTGTGCTGCACCTAGTGCAACAGAGATACGTTGCTACAGTGGATCTCATTCTGTAATCTTTGGGATAACGAAAATATGCTGATGGAGTTGATGGAAAAAAACAACTTTGGAGCATCCTTAATAAAAGCACCAGAAAGTGAGGAAAGACAGCAATACCTGGAAGATATTCTGCTTTACCAGACCTTAGTGGTCTTGATCAGAAGGACTATTATAGAGCCTTGCAACCTCCTGAAGTCATGCTTTCCAGGTAACCACAGGGAAGAATGAATATCTCTTTTGGAGCAATTAACTTTTTGGCTGAGCAGTTGTGAGGAAGACCAAAGCCTCTGACAAGAAATGGTTTGAATATTTTGGTAAGAATGGCAAAGGACTGTTACACAGGTCCTTCCTTTGCCATCATCACCTGCACTGCTCTTCCTGACTGGCTACTAGGAAGAGTTTTTATTTTCTCTCTGTTTTTGGGGTTTTTTTTTGGTTTTTTCTTTGTTTGTTTTTTAAAAAAATAATCTTTAATTTTCTTTTTTTTTACCTTTTGCCTATTTTGGTAAGAATGGCAAAGGACTGTTACACAGGTCCTTCCTTTGCCATCATCACCTGCACTGCTCTTCCTGACTGGCTACTAGGAAGAGTTTTTATTTTCTCTCTGTTTTTGGGGGGTTTTTTTGGTTTTTTCTTTGTTTTTTTAAAAAACTAATCTTTAATTTTCTTTTTTTTCCCTTTTGCCCTCTTTTCCTCCCCTCCTTCCTCCTTCACTCCCTCCCAGAACCAAATAAAATAAAGTCTGAAAATATATTCCAGAGGTAAAGTCAGTATTAGAAATCCTGATGCTGTGAAGATTGTAAAGCAAAAGGTACCAAGTACTAATGCCCAACTCTCTTCCTTAACAAGGTATTTGATTATTTTCATTACCATCCATGTGCACTGCTCTTTTTTGACAAATTTATTAAATGAAGCCTGAAGAAAGGTTCTGGTACTTATCTATTTGATTATGTGTATAAAAATGCCTATAGGTGATTTCCTTTTTTCCACCCAAATTTCATTTCTTTTGCCATCCATCTGAATGATTGTAAATAAAGAAGAAATAAAGCAAGCTTGATATTTTGTGTTTCATTTTCTATTTGCAGGTTTCAGATTTGAGACTAAGGCTCAAATTCTGAAAGAAGGATAGCACAGATTTTCTATTTTCCTATTCATAAGCAGAAGAAATGCGTATTTCTGAAGCACATGAAGCAAATAAAAGTCTTTTTTATTATTATTCATAACTAAAATTCAGGTCTATTTTTATTCGTACTGTAGCTTTTATAGAAAGCTATGCATCTGAGTCAGCACCTCAAAGCAAAACTCATTCCCAATTCATGACATCTCTTTTTCCTCCAATTACTTAACTTCATTTCCTTCTCATTTCATTTTTTCCCTTTTGACTCTCACTCACTCAGATTAAATTGCTACACAGTGCAATTCTCCATTTTAGAGAGATATATCATATACTTGAGTAGGCTTTAGTTTAACTAGGCTTTCTTCTTTGTTTTTTTTCTTAAACTACCATAATTACATGGCCTTGGTATATAGAGCTAGAGTGTAGGAAGGAGAAAGACTGTATGGGAAGAATGCCCATGTGTGCATTTTATTACGGCTGTTGTGGTCATATCTTTGAAGTGTCGTTTTTCACTCTTCCTTTCCATACTGTTTTGTTGATGGCCTGTCAGGTTTCTAAATTTCTCTCTTTCACGTTTTTTGCATTCTTTGGCTTTCCTCAAAGCTTGATTCTATTTATTCTAGATCTTCTACTTCTCTTTTCCATACCATAGATCATTTTTTCCTGATTTACTGTATCGTCAGCTGTGATTGTCAAAACCTGAGTTATTTTCAGTAACCTTAGGGTGCAAGATGTCAGACATATGATTTTGTGTGCACTTCCTCTTTAAAACTCAAGGTACTCCATGTTCTTAAATACTAAGAAATTCCAGAAAGGATCCTATAAAGCATCTGACAGACATGTTAAGATATTCATTAAAAATTCATCCCAACCTGTAAATATATTTCTAATCACTACCTTTGCAGTGGATTTTATTGGAACACTTCCTGCCTAGAAAAATGTTGGCACTTTTAAGGGTTCCAGTGCAGCAAGGTTTTCAGTATATGCCTTGAGAGGTAGTTCTATGAATCATCCACCCACAGCAGTACAAAGGAAAAAGATCCTTATCCAGGTCTAGGGGGAGGGAGATATTTTTTCATTATTTTCCCAACCAAGTGTCTTTGCCCTAATGATGGCAGAGCAAAAGGAGTCTCACTTAAATGTACAGGAAATTGCTAACTGAGCTTGCTCATGGTCCTCCACCGTATTTGATGCCTAGGCATTGCTGCAGCCTCCATGACCTATGATGCCACAGATCTCCAGCAGATTAGGAAAAATTGAAATGTATTTTGTTTACTCACAAAGCAAGGACAGAAAAAAAAGAGTATCCTGACTGTTATATATACTATTTCGCACAATTACTGTGGTTGTTTTTTTAAAGACTACTTTGCAGAAAGAGAAATGGCAGGTAGAGCAGTAAGTCTGCTATTAAAAATCATGTGCTCAATACACTAGAGTGCTTATTCAAAAATAGTTCATACACAGAAAAATATACCCCCTATAGCATTGCCACGGTCAGTGAGAGTTAAGATGATCTGAACAAGTGTGGATACTGCAACTGAAAACTTAACATTAAACATCAAGTACTTCTGAAGTTTTCCTTGAATTTGAGCAAGTCAGGTCATTGCAACTTACTTCTCTTAGCAGGCTGTTTCTCTCCAGTGACATCCAGACATTATTTAATATTATCTGACGGAGTGACATGATGACAACTGTATAAAAGTGCACTGTCTCTAGGTTAGCTGCTTTAGTGAAATCAAGACAACATTCTCAATTTACCGTAATTGATGACATGACCAAAGGTCCTAAAGTACAATTCTTACTGTAAAACGGATATGCTGAATGGTTTTCAGCTGCACAGAGGGGAGCACTTTCTAAATAGACAGTATCCAAAAAACTGTCAAAGGTTCTCATTTGTAACTCAGACATGATTAACTGGAAGATTTGGAAGACTTTTTTTGTAGGTATTTTGATTTGCTGACGGCAAAAACAAGGATCTAACCCTAAAGAATAATATACCCAATAATGAAACCAAAAGTAATAAAAAATTATTTGAGCCATCAAGCTGTAAGTAATCATGCTCGTTCAGAGTACCGTACTCTGTTCTTGATCAAAGAAGACCTACTTCCTTTGTTTCTAGTTGTGATGGAAATGTCTTAAGTGAAAAACCTTTCAAAATGTTTCGTGTATCTATGGAAAAACTACATTCTCTCAGACCATAGTCTTACCTGTGCTGATTCTGCAGGGCTAAAAGGAGTAAAACTAGAAACACCTTTATGTCGGTCAGCAGCTCCAAATACCTAGAGAGAGCAGAGATCAGTTAGGCAGTACTATTTTTACATAACCTTTGTTACAGCAGTTCAACTATAAAGATGGTGCATTCATAGCAATGTGAGGAGTGAACAATTAAAATCACCACAATTTTTGAGCCTGGCTTTGCTTGGGTAAGAAGTGAGCACACATCCAGAAACAAGCAGAGAATTTGTATCCAAAGAAATGATGCTTCCAGCAGGAGCAGAAAGTGCCTGAAGAGATGAGAACCGACACTCTCCCTGCACTCTAGGTGCGGGACTCCCATTAATAGTTAACGGCAACAATACACAGGGAACAAGGTGAGAACAACTCCTTATACAAGAGTTCAAGAAAGCAATTAAATCTGAATTCCCAAAGAACATTTTTGGCAAGCTTACAAATAGTTCAGATGCGAATATCCTCCTTCCCCAGTGTGTTTACACTTACAAACAGACACACAGTAGAGGCAATAACTGTGGCCCTGATTCTGTAAGAGTTCATCTATCAAGACTGCGGTATTGATATCTTCCTTGCACACCTGTACATATTGCTGTGTAAATGGTCTTGCAAATATCATATTCCATATGTTTTATTATAAATATATTACTGTATTTAATATAGAGATCCATTACCCTGAGGATGAAGTGGCTTCCGTCATCTGGATATGTTTATTTTTGAAAGCTTTTAGCACTTTCATGGCTGCATGACAAGTTTAGACTATTACAGTATATCCTAAGTGTAAACTGAGATTTGGAATCAAAGTAGAGCTTCATTTAGTCAGAATTTGCTACTCGTTAATCTTTTTTTTTTTTTTTTTCCTTGAAAATGCCCACCAACTATTTAATAACCCTCAGTGCATTGTAATGTCACATATAAACTTGTCTTGTGGTTATAATAAATTACATTTCTCAAGATCACATGGATTTTCTCAGTATTCTTCAAATGTGTGGTCAAAATGGAGCTGTAAAAGTTTCAGTAGTCCTTGTCTAACAAAGTGCAGGCATTATTTATACCATTTTGTGGGTCAGCTTGCTGATTACTACAGATGTATGCATGTATGTATGTATGTTTATATATGAATATATATACATAAATAGAGACGGGCAAAGACAGCATATGTTAGCATGTGCCAAAAAAACTCTACCCATAAAGGACCACCCATAAAACTTACAGTATAATTTAAGTGCCTGACTTCAATTTGGATTTCTATTTTCCTTAACACTTTTCATGAGTTTGTAACCTCTGTCACTTACAAAGCCTTAGAACAAGTCATAACTTACTGATAATTCAGTATCTCCCTTGTATAGGGAATATCAAGAAGAGATAGTTACATGAACTGATTTTGCCAACTGTAAGACAAAAGTATTTAATCCCATTTTCCACTCAGAATGTTGATCTTCCTTACTAAGAGATTTTGGTCAAAATCTGTGCTGCTTTCAAAACTAGAGACCTCTATTTCTGTGAGAGCCAGGAGACAAGTAGGTATGTTTTTAGAGTAGTATCATGACTGGAAATTCCAAATCTACACAGAGTAATTGTCTATTTTCTATAGCAGCCTCAGGATCTGCATGCAGTAATGGCAACTGAATTCCAGAAAGGAATGATCTCTTTCTTCCCAGCTCATATGGCTTTCCCCACAGATAGTATAACCCTGTAGTCTGTAAGATTATGTATAAAAGCTTGGTCCTAAGGATACAAATAAGGATAACAAGACCTAAAACCAGGATTGAATTGCATTAGAAATTAAGGTGACAACATGCATGCTCCATAGCTATCAAGAAGAAGAAAACTATGAGCCTTTGACTTGATGTAGACAACAAGAACAAAAAGATGTTTTCTTTAATTCATTTTCTATATGCTTACATTAAGTCATACAAAAGAGTTTGAAGTTCAAAATTGTACTCTTAAGAAGTACACTGGAGAAGAAGACAGATTATGCTTGATTTAGGTACACTACAATTAGAAATGTGTGAATATAATTTTTACTATTGGTAAAAACAGTGCAAATACATTAAAATGTGTACATGTATCATGCATTTTGTTGTTTGTCTGTGATACAAGAAACAATTTACCATAAAATAACATAATATGCTTCAACTTCAAAAGTACTGTGCTTTTGATTTTGGTTGAACAACAAGAAATCTGGGGAAAAAACCAAACCAAACCAAAACAAAACAACCCCCCAAAAAACCCCACGAACAATAGCAGCTCTTTCTGACATATTACTAAGTTTCCAAAACCCCCTCAAATTTCGGAATAAAAATTGATATCCAGAAATTCAACCTGCTTGCCCAGATTTAGCTGGTAATGAAATATTGAGTGACAAGGAAGTTAAAAGAAATATAGTTATGAAAAATTTGGTAAATATGAGTGAGAAAACCCCAAACAACTTCCATGATTACTGAGATATACCATGGTTACTGAGATACCGAGGCTTTTATTTTAATATTGCTTTGTCTTCTCATCTTTTCTGTTTATTTTCCTTGGCTATTCAACAGTAATGTTTGTTGATAGTACTATTCATCTAAAGAGATGTTTATAGATAATTATACCATATGGAAACTGAACTGTGAGATACAACTGGAATATGATACTGGAAGCTTCATTCTACAAATTACAAGGAGCTGATCATTTTATATCAGCTTATAACTTTTCAAAACTGAAAATCTTTTTTCTTGGGAAATTCTAACTTTTCATCTGCCCATCATATGCTGAATTACCTTACCATTTCCACTTCATCTTTAACTCTTAGTAACATGCTCTGACTGAGATATGGGAAGATCTTCCCAAGTCAGGCTGCAGTTGTAACTTTGCTATGAGCCCTGAGCAAATGGTATGGATGTGAATAACCACTTGAAATCAAAAGCTGTGCTTGCTGTCTCCTTCCTGCTTCCTGCAGACCATCTTCCTCCAGGACCACCAAAGGAAGGGGGAGGAGGCAAGAGTGGGAGGCCCCTGTTTACCCTGCTGTCCAATGTACAATGGGAAGAAGAACAGCAGCTCTGTGAAGGCCACTTGACTTTTGCTGTAGATAGAAAGAAAACATAGCCTTACTCCATCGTACCAAAAACCAAGGCAATCAACAATGTCACCATTAAAAGCAGTTATGTGCGTTTTTTGCTTTGATTTGCTGTTTGAAATAAGAGGGAGCTCTATTGAACACGAGTGGAGGAGTGGGGCTGAGGCAGATTATCCTAAACTTCAGCAGCCTTCCAATCCAGGAGTTAGGTGTATACTACTTGAGCTTTACAGACTATAGAGATTTGTATAAATACCACGAGCAGTTAATGTTTGGGAAAACTTTAGTTGGGAAAATTGTAGTTGAAGAAATGTGTTTCCTTGTGTTAAAGAAATACAATACAAACTTTTACTATTCCAGCACCAATGTTTAATTCCATTCTCTTCACCAGAAAATACCAGCAGATTTCACTAAGTCTTGTCTAAGGGCTGAGGAAGTGAAAAATAGATTCACAATACATAGTCTTGTAAAATAGGAAGGTAACCTCAAGAGAGCGATCAAGATGATATGGATGTTATTTATAACTAAAAAAGAACATATATGGACAAGAGAAGTACTGAAACCATTGAGCCTGAAGCATTTGTAGAGTAACCTAGAACTGTGTAAAAGGCATGATTTTGCCTTAAATAGGAGAAAAAGTATTGGAAAACTGTGGATAGTCTCCATGTGTAACAAAGGCCACTGATTTTTAAAAGGTCACCTCAGACAAACATTAAATTCTTCTGAAGTCTTTCCTCTGGACCATAACATAAGATGATAACGCAGAGTATTCCTACAAGTCTCAGTTGTGTGTGTTTGTCATTAGTTGTGGCACAGTAGGTGTCCCAGGCCTATTCAAAGTAATAACTTTTCTGTCACTTTAAAATGGAGCAAACAGCAGCATACAGGATGAGTCAATGGTGAGAATTTACATGAGTTATTACACATATAACAAGATACAAGTTCAATTGTCTGATAGCCTATGCAAAGTGCAGTTCTACATGGAGAGAGAAAATACACTTTGTTTCCATTTGAACATTCATTATTTTTGCTGTCTGTTGAAGTGCTTACAGTTGAACGTGTTACTTTTTTATGGTCAGAAAAGCAAAAAAGTGTGTTTTTAAAGCATTTATGTTGGACCAGCTTCTGAGCTGGAAGGAGGAAAATAATCAATTCTTTTGGTACGTAGGAGCAATTAATATTCAGTTCTTGCTTGGTCTGGTACTGAATTTGTCTTGGATTACTTGGAAAATTGTCTTCTTCATAATCATTTTGTTATGGGCCTGTAAAGCCATCCTAATGGTCTGGACAAGCCCTGAAGCACCTCTAAGGCTTTATGGAAAAATTAATTGAGGATTCATTGCCCTTTGAATTTACTACAAGTGGAACTCTGTAGCTCAGGGAAATTCTCTCCCGTGTGTTAATAAACTACTGTGGCACTATGGTACTTCTGTCTTGCCTTCTCCTCAGTTGTTATTCCTGTGTCATCTCAATTAGCTGCTACAGGATCTTATTAATGTAATTCCCACCTAATCCCCTTTCTCTTTTTCCCTTTCTGGTGTCAGCAGCATTTCAATATGTAGTCTTTTACTGTGTACACTTGTTTGTTCCATGTATTTCAGCACACTTTTTAATGACTACTTCCTATTCTGTTCTACTTTACATGACATATTAACACTAAATCTGTAATTTACTAGAGATCTTTCACTGAACTGCTGTGGCTGGCTTGCTCTCTCTTGCTCTCTCTTCCCCTCTCCATCTGTCTCATACATTAAAAAAAACCCTTAGTATTTCCATTTTTAAATACTCTAGAATTAGATATTAGGAGTCAGGAAGCTCCTGAGTGATATTGCTTTTGCCACACTGTCTTGCCATGAGATCTCTTTATTGGCCTTGTCTCCCAGGTCTGTAGCCTGGGACAAGAAAGGATGGAGCCACTGTGTCCTATCGAGCCACCAGCAGCTGTGTTCCACTGAGTGACCACATACTTGCTTCTAGTCCAGGGCAGGAGGAAAATTACCAAAGCATGAAAGCTCATGCAAGCATGAGCCGTCCTGTGCAAAAACCAAGCGCAAACATACATGTACTTATCTTCACATAGTTAATAGTCCTTACCCTGCCCACTTACAACAGTAGCTAACGGTACTGTTTGCTCCTCCTACTACAGTTTAACCAGTAGTTTGAAAATAATATGAGAACAGATATTCACCCACACTGCTCTCACTGCACTTCCAGCCCACTTCTAATTCCCAGGTGCAGGCAGTTACAACATCGTTCAGGTTGGGACACGTGCAGAAGCTCACCTTGCAGGAGGCAGTCGCTACTTCTACTTATGTTCTGCGGGTCAAAGAAACAATATTGTAGACGGGAACTAGGTATTTTTACCCTCTTCTCCCTACCTCCCCAGTATGCCATCTAACTTAGGTAGAGCTCAAACCAATGTAAACAGAAAATTCCACTTTATTATCAGAAACAGTGGTGAGTTATGGTTAGCATGTTTGTTAAATTAGACAATCCTTTGTGGCACTACTGAAGTCTAAAGTGCCTGAAGGCCAGTTCAAATACTGTTAGTATAGTCTAAACTGAAACATGTTTTCTATAGAAAGAAGCCACTTATCTCAAAGAGAAAAACCTCTACATTTTCTTAAAAGAAATAAGCTTATTCTGCTGTGTCTAATGCAGCATGTCTTTAAGAAACTTGTCGGTATTGAGGCTATAACATTTTATTTCCATAGGGAAGTTAAAGTGCTTGTTTAAAGTAAGTATTTTGAGAGAGACAGAAACAAGACCATTATTTTTCTGTTTGATCCTGCGTATACTACCAAACAAAATGTTTACTCCTGTGAATAGTCCTAGGAATTTTAGATTTCTACCACTTTCATATGAATTGTTCTTCACTTTCTTTATTTTTATAAAAATTAATTTCAGTGGGACCACTGGCACCACTAACCAGTAAATTTACTATCAAATCCTTGCAAGGTAGTCAATAAACAGAAGTTTGATACCTGATACAACTGGAATAGCCAATGAATGGTATTAAAATCCATAAAAAATGGGTGCCTATTAAATTTGTATTAGATTGTGACTGTAGCACAATAATAACAAAATAATGGTGCACTTGACTTTCCTGGAATAAATATATTTACCTCACAGAAAGGATTATGATCTTTAAGTTCCTACTGTTCACCCTGGAATTTGGTTTAGCATTCCTGTTCATCAATAACATTTTTATATTTCTCAATGTTGTCATGACTATCCGTATATGGACTCTAAACCTTTTCTGTCAAGTCTTTCACCTTACTCTGATCTTTGAACTGATCTTCTCTCTTTTTTTTTTTGCATTTACATTTTGCTTTACACAAAAGCAAAAAAGTCAATAGCAATTACTGTCTGACATAACTGCCTAAAAAGGCAACAGCAATTACCAAAAAAAGGCAGTGTCTTGAAAAATGGTAACTGGGGATGCTTAAATTTTGGCTCAGGATTTCTGCCTGAATAGGGACCCTGAGGTTTGCCCCAGTTAAAGCTTTATTTTAGTATCTTCAGCTATGACATATAACAAAGATATTACTTAGTGGATATTTCTTCATAGGCATGAAGAAAGAAGCTTCTTGTACATTTTTCCTATGTCTTCATGTTTTCTTGAATGACTAAAAGGCAATGACCATAGTCTTATCTTTAAAAACAAGCAGTGCATCCAACACAGTAAATCATAACCCTTTCCAATTGAAAGGTAAACCTTGTCAGGGAAACTCACACCTATGAACATGACTTTGATATATAGGTCTGGGAAGCTAATAATTTCAAGATAAGATCAAGATTCTGAAATTATTTAATGCTGCCTTCTTGTTTTCTAAAAGCAATCTAGAATTCCACTTTTAATGTAATTCCAAATAATCCTTATATATTTATTTAAAAATATGCTAAACTATCCAGAAAAATATGTTCAATTCTAAGGAAAAAAAAAAAAAAAAAAAAAAAGACCTTTAAAATTCCAAAGTTTTTATTAAATTTTACTCAGGAACAGTGCTACAATCAACAAATAATAGCAAATTCAAAAGCTAAGAAATGAAGTAGCCTAGGAAATATCCTGACAAAAGGGGCTAGTTGTCTAGAGCAATGATTACAGAAGCAGTCCTCAAATGAAAACACTTTTAATGAAAAAGATTCATAGTTTTCTGTAATTAAAAAAACATGCTCCCAGTTGTAGTCTGCTAAACCCAGGGGAGGGGGTGGGGATAGGGAAGACAGAAAAGAGGATCTCAATATTAAATAAGAGAGAAATAATGGTGACCAATGAGACAGAGAATATATAGTCATTAAGCAGAAACCGTGGTCATAATTAGATTTCCTTCCAAAGATAATTTTGAAAAAACTTACAGCGTACGGACCTCTCTTCTTCCCTTTCCTTCCCGTCCCCTGAACAAATAACACCCACAAAAAAGAATCCTTTCTTTCTCATGATAAAGTCAAAATACACTATATTTTGAATGACAACATTTGAAATCCTCAAATGCTCTAAGTGCTGCCTACTGTAGGAGTTTAAACAAAATGCCTAAGGCAAATCAATATTCTTCTGCCTTATTCTGTCATACTTAGGCCTTTTGTGATTTGGCAAAGTTTAATATTGCTGTATCTGAGCCAGTGGTGAAATCTGTGAGACTGTATATGGCTAAGAGGCTCCCACACATGTGATTACCTGCACTTAAAAACAAAACTAAAAAAAATCTGTAACACAATCCACAAAACATTTTGTTCTCGGGCTTAAACTGAATAAGGAATCCACATGTCCTGATTTATTGTGAAGAAGGCCTCAGGAAGCACTTGAAAGGATAGCTCTCCAGCTGTAAACATCCATTCCGAATTTAACCGCAGGTACGTCCACTTTCATATGTTCTGCCAATACATGCATTATTGATTGCATTCATTACTAAGCAATGGCTCATGTCTTCAGTACAAAATAGATCCTTTAAAATTTTCATGAAACACAAATATTTCAGCCGCTGCTTGGGAGAAAAATGTGACCATTTTAATCATCTCTATCACTAGTTTAGCAAGTTGATTTGGAATTTTGTTTTTTTTCTCTTGAAAATAGGAAAAAGGAGAAGGATGAAGGCCTTCTAATAGGGGCTGCCAAGAGAATCAGGTCTCCTACTCCGCTAAGCATAAAAGTTAAGTTCCTCTTTAACTCTCTGCCCTTCACTTTGCTTCTGTGCATATCTGCCTCTGCACACTTGAGGAAGGCATCTGACATCTCCAGGGCTAATAATAACGTTGCCATATAGCAATGTTGTTCCTGGAACAGGTTGTCACAGAGCAACAGGCTGTAACAACAGGCTGAGGCAATTACGATGAATAACAGAGAAAGAGAACTGAGCGAGTGTCTCAGTCTTCCTGACTGAGGCAGGCTGTTGCTCTGTTTGCCCAAGCGATTTTCCCAGTGATATTAGCTCTGACCATTAGATGCCCAATTACAGCAGGTAACGGAGAAGTGAAGCATGTCTGTCTTCAGTGGGAAAACTGAGACTGTGAAGTGAAGTAAAATAAAGCAGCCTCTGCTTCATAGCACATAAAGTTCCTGGAATCCTGGTTACAAGGGCCAAGAGATTGAGGGAAAGGGCCGGAGGGTAGGTCAGGTATCAGGGAAGAGCTGAACTGAAGAAAGATTAGTAAAGGAGGTTCAGCCAAGACTCCTGTAGCTCTCAGCCAACAGAGCTTGAAGAAAGAAGGCAACAAAGATGTATTTTGCTTTCTCATGCATAGCTGAAGCTGCATCTGGAAGCTGGCTACTGTCAATCACAACTTAGGCAGGACCCAGTAGTACAATGAGCTGCTGAAAACTGGTTCCTAGATACAGCTACAGCATAGATCCAGAGAAAAAACTGTTGGCCCCAATCACAGGAACCATGATTCATTTAGGGAGATTAATTCCCTGCAGCAACCTAAGTGGAAATTGCTCTATCCTATAAACAAACATCCAGAGCTCTGGAGTTTTGTAGGCATCAGATATAAGAACATGCATATTCTTGTTTTCCTAAAAAGCTGAGGAAAGTTGAAACCAGTCCTTAAAATCCTTAAAATGCATTATACAGATAATATTTTCTTCTAGTTTTACCTCTCACTCCCAGTATTTCAATAATCTTTTTTTGTGTTCTTCTAGTCATTCACTGGGGGGGGTGGGGGTGTAGGGAGGAGGGAGGGGGAGAAGAAGAAGACATAAAAACAGAAAGAAGGAAAATAAAACCCAGCAAAACATCACAGAGAGAAAATATTTCTTTAGTTGTAGGAACATACACTTAATAATGAGAAAAAATTAAGATTCCTGAGTCATATGTGGTTGTTGTGGTTCCTGCTGCAGCTGCTTGTCCCATTCCTGTCTCAGATACGTCTGTTCTTTATTTAGGTATGCTGCAATCGCTTAACCTCGGGGATCTACAGCTGGCATAGCAAGAAAAGATGAAATTGATGCCAGTTTTGCCTTCATAAATCCGACTATAAACTACCGGTCTCCAGTAACTCCCTCACAAACACAGCAGCTGAGCCATACCTGTGCTGGGATGAGGACCCTCCAAAGTTTGAACGAGTTCCCTAGAGAGGGGCAAGAGCCACTGCTGCCGTGCCAAGGTCAGCCCTGCCCTCCTACGAACCAGTCTCCTGCGCTGTACCAACCGTTACACCACACGCGGCTTAGCAGACATCAGACATCCATCTGGATTTCAGGAAGAACTGAGGAAGAGAATTAAATCTTCCCCACACACACCCACTGTACTGTATTGTGACATATTTTCTCAGCCTTTACAAACACGAACAGTAACAAATGCAAATCTCTACCTAGATTAATGACCTTTCTGTTGTCAAAATTTAAACAACCCTGAAGTATTGTTTCACCTTATTATGATATTTATTACATCCAAGAAAAAGGAAGATCTTGAGAAGATAAAACATGAAGAGTCACATTCAGGATCCAACTGTACTATTTAAAATTTTCTGCCAGATCCATAAATCAAATATTTATATTTCATTTCTTATATCATTTTTTAATATCTTTTCAAAACCTGAAGGAATAAACAAGCTAAATAAAATTCTTGCTCAAATAAGCTCTTTACCAGATAGCATCATTTTTAGCCACTGTTTGAGTAGTAAAAGCATGCAAGATGTAAAAGAAAAGTAGTTGCTCTGAAAAAGTAAAGCAATGAAAGGAAAGAATGTGAAAAAGTTAAGCTATGGAGATATGCAGCTAAACTCTGTACAAGCAGTGAAATATTTTTTCCCAGCAATTTTGTCAAAACAGAACTAGATTTATGAAGATTAAAATCTTATAATTTTAAAGTTTTTTCTAAACTGAGTTTTTTCTTCCTGAGATAAGAGCCAGTCAGCTTATATGTTCCCAGCTATAACCTCCCAGGCTACATTAGAAAACATTGCCCTTTGTAGACACAGGACTAAATCCTGTATCCTTTGCAGATCAATAAAATAATCCCATCTATTACAGCTACAGATATGGCCATAATTCTATTTTTTTTTTCCATATTTGTTAGCCCTTACTGCCCATGACATTTTGCTTCGCATTACACTTACTCTCACAGACTGTACCCAACAATATGTGAAGGAATCCCAGACTTGTCAGGGTGGAAAAAGAGATTCATGCTGCATTAATCTTTTAATTCCTCCTTTTTCCAAGCTCAGTGTTTGAGATTCTTTCATCATCATTTTTATTCATGTCTGAAACTAAACACCCTTTTATTGTTGAATTACGGTTCCTCCCCAAAAGTGTTCTTTTCCACTGAGTTCTAAGAGCTTGAGTGGGGCGATGTTTTGGCTTTGTGATGAAGAGTGTTGATAACACAGGGATGTTTTAGTTAGTGCTGAGCAGTGCTTACACAGCATCAAGGCTTTTTTTGCTTCTCACTGCCCCAGCAGTGAGTAAACTAGACTGGACAAGAAGCTGGGAAGGGACACAGCTGGGACAGCAGACCCCAAATGACCAAAGGGATATTCTATACTGTGTGATATCATGATCAGAAATAAAAGCTGGAGGAAGAAGAAGGAGGAAAGGGGGGACATCAGGATTGATGGCTTTTGTTTTCCCAAGTAACCATTACGTGTGATAGAGCCCTGCTTCCCTGGAGATGGCTGAACACCTGCCTGCTGACGGGAAATAGTGAATGAAACCCTTGCTTTGCTTTGCTTGCACATGCGGCTTTTGCTTTACCCATTGAACTATCTGTATCTCAACCCATGAGTTTTCTCACTTTTACTGTTCTGATTCTCTTCCCCATCCCAGGGGGGATGCAAGCGAGTGGCTGGGTGAGGGTTAGATGCCTACCAGGGTTAAACCATGACAGAGACATTTTCCATAGTTGAATTTAGCACTTATGAAGCCAACTCTGAAGTCACATTTTTCACAAGAACATAAAGTCCTGCTCTACAGCTGATAAAAGAGATGTTCTTTGGATGGACTACTGTGTAAGTATGTAGAAACACATAAAGCCATGGAAAACTATTCTGATGTTCACTTTCAAAATGTAAAAAACAGAACATAAGAAAAAATGTTCACTCTAAACATTTTAGAATAATAATAGTAAATTAGTATATATTAGCAGAACAGATTTATTTCTACCTAATGTTTTACCTAGCTTAATGCTATATCCTAAATAAACTATCCCCTTGGGAAAATTCTTTCTTACTTTCTCATGCTTTGAATAGTCTTCCTGTTGCGTATGTATGAAAGATAATGCAGTTATGGGGTAACTTCCGCCTTTTCTATGGGCTTCATTTCTTTCCTTTCTCAGTTCTTTACGTATTTCCTAATCTGTCCCTTAGTCTGGAACATCACACTATATCTGGCATGTACTTCCAGCCCTTCTTTTGGATTCTACCTTTAAACAAGGACTCCTCACTTTTCTGAAAGTGCTTAAAATGTTGATCCACTCCAGTAAATATGCTGTCTCCAGCCAGCGGTGGTTTTATTAAAATGTTTACATTTAAATTAGAACCATCCTTTGGTTGCTACGCATAAGGCCCAATCCTGTCTGCTACATCACAAAGTTAAGGAGAAGAATCTGTGCATTTTCATCTTTTATACTGCTGAATCTCTCTAGTATAAAAATAAGAGCTGTCAGTAAGCTTTAAATTAAATTAATTCTATTCAAATAGATCTATGCAGTGCTGGAAATGGATAAACTTAGCAGGAAAAGTGGAAGTCCATAGGGTAGATAACAGAGGAGGAAGTCTTTAATCTGATTTTGGACCAAACAATAGGTGAAGACGACACACAGCCTCTAGTAGCTCCTTCCCTCTTGCACAAATGACCCTGGCAGCCTCATTCAGCCAAGCACATCAGCATCTGCTCCAGCAAAGCCCCTCAGCACACGTTCAGCTCTGGTTTGCAAATTATCCCAGGCGGCAGCTGAAAGCTACATCTGCCTCCTGGACTTTGCCAGATTATAACCAGAATATCCAGCATCTTTAAGCAATTCCTGAAACATTAAGTCTATTTTGGAAAATGTTTGAAAGGGATCTAAGAAAGCTTGGTGGATGAGTAAATCAGTAAAGACTTGCATAATTAATTAAATTTCTTGGTACAGAAACACAAGAGTGAATTTAAGGTCACTTATGCTTTTAATCTATCTATCTATATCTGAAGGTGCATACTAAGACCCTCTTACTTGATACATGTCCATGCTAAACCTGTCTAGAAGAAAAAAGAAGAACATAAACAGAAGCACACAACTGGAGAAAAAATGTACATACACTTCTGCAAACTATTCTGCATGCTTGACTCTAGTTTTAAGCAAAGGTGTCAGCTCTCATTTTTTATAAATCAGTTCAACAATTCCTACTTGGGAGGTAACTGCTCAGAGTTCTCACATGGTTGCTCTCCTAGGGGAATCTAATTTCTTAGTTTCAACATGCCCAAGGCATCTGCTTTCCTTACCGACAAGACACAATCTTTCTGTCACTGACATCAGAGGAATTATCAGTACATTTGACAATAGTGATGTTCAGTGCTGAATATAACTATCATCTCAGCAAAAATAACATGGCAGCTTACTAGAAAAGTTGGGAAAAAAAGGACTTGGAGAACTTTCATTTATGTAAAAAAAAAATTAAAAATCAATATTATTTTAGTTTGTTAATATTTTAAGAAGTGGCTTTTTAAGACAAAAAAGCCTCTTGGTCACAGCAAACTCTGCCTGAGGATACCAAGAAGACACTGAAGAAATGATTGCTTGGCAGTATTTTACATCAATTATAGATAAACTAGTAAATAATTTGAAACTGCTGCTCAGAGAAAAGTTGATCTTCACAGCAAGAAATAACATTCGGATTTATTTTTTTTCTATTCAGAGAAAACTTTCAGATACTTCTGTACTTGAATTATCTTTAATGATATTTCACTTTTTGAAGGCTCTGCTGCAAGTTTCAACAAGCCTTAGGAACTAGACCATAGATCATTTAAAGCTATATAAAAAGTGACATAATCAAATTTGAGCATTAGCAAATATTTGTACATCAGGGCTTTGGTGTTAGGGCTCTTGACTGTTTACTAGAAACACAAATATCCTGTCAATACTACAGAACACGAACCACATGTTTTAAGTATATATGTGCATTTTAATAAAAGAACTGGTCAGGAAAGTAGAGGCCAGCCTGTGGTAAAGAATTTGTATTAAAGGACATTTAAGTCTGAGTCTTGGCTCTGCAATAGACTTCCACCTTACATTCGTACAATAAGCCACTTACTTAGGTTCTTTTTGAGTGCATCTAATATACAACTACCAATATGGCTATATGTTCAATGGTTTAAGAACTAGAAATAACGTTTCCAATGTTTTTTCTTTTCTTTTCTTTTCTTTTCTTTTCTTTTCTTTTCTTTTCTTTTCTTTTCTTTTCTTTTCTTTTCTTCTTTTTTTTAAACTTTAGAAGCCAAAATTCCACTTTCAAATGTCTGAAAATTGTATGCAAGCTTTAGCAAATTATCTCCTGAGGATTTTTGTTATTTAATGAAGCTGGTGCCACTGAGCTATCTTCATGCTCACTAAAGAGTGATGGCCTGATTAGAGTCTGCTAAACTCAACATCTGTCTTCTCATTTTTTATAGTGAGCACCAGTGCTTTGTTCTCTTAAAGGCTGATTTGGACCTTTCTTGGTAAACCAACTCAGGAGACTTTCTTTTGTCATTTGTTATTGACACTCATAAAACCAACTAACATTATATAACTAACTCATAATCCTTCTCAGCATGAGACAATCAGATGATTGATATCTTTCGTAAATCATCAGAATTCACTGAAATTGACAAAACTTCCAGTTTGGAAATTCAAGTTAATGTGGACGAATCAGAAATCCATTTCATTTTTTGTGGGCTAAAATTTTGTGATACAAAAACCATACCATTGTAATGGCACTAAAGATTTTTTTTTTTTCCTGCTTTAAAATCAAAAATAGTAATAACAGCAGCATACTGTGGCTGTTTACATTACAGTAGATTGAAAAGCCACCAACCAAAGAGGATAATCTCATGGTGCTAGGTGCTACTTTACAGTCTGAGTGCCAGAGTTTACAGCTTAAATAAGTGTGTCAGAAGGAGACTGGATTTATAGTATCATTTCCACTGAGTCTTAGAGGAAGGAAGACCAAATCCTTAGGACTGGTTAAGTGCCTGCCTTTCTTTGACTTCGCTTCTTGAATCTTTCTATCTGCTAGTCCCTAATTTGAAACTGGTCATTAAATGTCAATAGAGGTACCCTCTGCCTTGCACTTCTTTTCAGTATAATATCAATAAGTTCATCTCAGTGGGAGAAGGGATGAGTTACTGTATGCAAAGCAGACTGAAAAATGCAGTCTGTTTGACATCAGACTACAAATACAGAGAACAGAAAACAGCAAATAGTCCATCTGCTTTATAGCTTATGGTTTTATAGTTCATTTACTGTGTAAGACTTGTACAGAAAGTCAGCACTATTCAGACTAGCACTAGGAATGTGATAAGTATATATTCACTCCTGAAGTAATGTCGTCATACTTTATTTGCCTCCAGAATCATTGATTCCTGAAGGAATGAAAGATTAAATCCATAATCTAATCATTCTTTCACAATTCTTTCATCAAAGATGCTGAGGGTAATTTTTGGTATAGAAATTTAAAATCAGGGACATGAATTAATAAGCAAATAAAAATGACTGTTGACCACTAGTTAATTGTCTTTTATGGCCGCTGAAAGGATAAGCAGTTAGGGTTTTACTGTTTGTAAATATGATGATAAGCTTTCATGGCTTTGATCAGTTGTCATCATCTAATATAAATGTATGTCAGAGGAATGGGGTAAACTTCCTTAGGATCCTTTCCATGGCTATGCTTTTTCTTGCTTTTGAATATCTTTATCTGATAGGACTTGCATATAGTAACAGAATTGAAGATTGGAATGCCAAACATTTGACTTTATAATATCCATAAAATTTTAGATATCACAGCATGGAGACTACAAAAGCAACTGAAGACTAAATGAATTCTAGAAGTGCCTGTGACATAGTTTCTTCTGTTTATTTTGGGGTTTAAAATATTTACAAGTCATAGCAGAACATGACTTATTTTGCCAACTGGGCAAGGGAAAAACCCACTGTCCTCCTAACATTCCTCCAAAAGAAATAAAAAAGTCTGTCAAAGGGATGAATGGCCTATCACTCCTCACAAGGATTAAAGTTTTTAAGCACTCTGATAAAAAGAAAGTGAGTACAAAGGAGTGAAATCAATCTAATTTTTACCTTTGGGCCACATGGAAATTCCCAAGTAACACACCTGCCATCTTTGAACACACAGACAGTTGAAAACTTGCCAGCATGTACTTTTTTCCCTCATTCCTCCAAATTTCCACTCCTTCCAGCCACTCCTTCTCCCTGTCACACACACACGAAAGAATCAGAAATCCCATCTCATGCCTTATTGACAAATCAGAAAGTCCCTTGAACTTTTGATTCTACTTAGGTGTCAGTGTGACTCAGAAGTCTACCTGCTAGGAATAGTAGGGATGCTTTAATAGAATAGCCAGCTTAAGGCCTCAATCATTTCATTTATTCAGATTATTAGCAACAGCAAGGAAATTCTGAGTTACTAGCACTAAATTTACTGTATTCCACAAGCAGTTCAGCTGGAGCCAACAGGAATGCTGAAGGAATGAAATGTTCCTCAGCTGGTCAAAGCAAGTCAAATATTGAAAGTAATTATTAACCCATCTGGTATCATATGGACAAAAGCAAGTGAATTTCTGTATGAGTTCATCCTAGACTGTTCAATACTTTGATTAGCCCCTGTGTGGGATATGGCAGAACACACACTAAACCAATTAATAGCTGATCTGAAGCTGGAAGATAACCAGTTCTGTGGAGGGTATATACAGAGGCATGTTAATAGGTTGTAACTAGTATTAATAAAATTTTAATTGCTTAATAACTAGAATTAAAAAAAAATCCTATCCAATAGGGACAATGTGTAACTGAAGTGTAAAGGTGAAAGAATAATCACGTGTTCAAACAGAAGGCAAGGCGACTAACAAGATAGATGTACCAGAAGGACAGGAGTTTGTACTTGGTGACAAAGTACTTATGAGTCAAACAAACATCACTTTCACACCAATTAAAAAAAAAAAAAAAAAAAAAAAAAAAAAAAGTGGAAGGAAAACAAATGCTACAGTGTGTTAAGCTGTATTTGGAGTAATAAATCTAAAACTAAATGAGTTAATTGCCCTGTTCTACTTGGTGCTTATTAAGCATCAGTTGGAGTCCTACATTCACTTTTAAGCACCACATTTGAAAAATGACAGGCAAATTAGGGACTTCAGAAAAAAACAAAAAATTATTAAGCATTTAGAAAACAGGTCCCACATGACACCATCTAGGGGGGAAAAAAAAAAAAAAAAAAAGGTTGAGGGGAGACATGATAGCTGAAAAAATATGCTAGGGGATGTAACAAAAGGAACAGTGAGCAATTATTCTTGCTTAGTCTTCATTGACTGACAACTAGTAGGTTTACTGGGAAGCTTCAGCAAGGAAAGTATATTTTAGCTAAACACAAAATCTTTATAAGTGGAGGATTTAGGGAATAAGTCACTGGGGGGGTTGTTTAATCACCTTCATTGGAGGTTTTCAAGGTTAAATAGATAACATCAGTCAGCAAGGTTTAGGGATAGTGTACAGTCTTGCTACATTGCAGGGAATGGACTTGATCACTTAAGAAGACCCTTGTTAGCCAAATCTTTCATCTGTCTTTATGTGGATACGCAAATACATACCTAAATACTTCATAGCTATATATGGAGGAGGATATGTGATGGATAACCCTTCTGTTATGACACAAATGCACTATCCAATATCTCCTCATAAGTGAAGACACGATAAATTTCATAACAGGGACTGGTCATTTTTTATACAGAATGTATATTCTCCTTTCACTATTCTGCAGGCTGAAATGCTTTTTACTTGACAGCTGTGCAGTGCTGAAACTGCTTAAATGGTGGAGAGCAGAGAAATACAAAAGACTGTTTAACTTTCACTGACTTCCAAACTCTGCTAACAAATGGCATAACTAGATATGGGCCCTGAACTAGAATTTTTAATTTGAACAGCCTTTGCAGATCTCAGTCTTCATTTTACAGATTGTGTCTGCATTAAAATTCATTGCAGAGCTGCAGTTAAAGGCTGTTAACTCTTAGAGAGTTGGGGCTAGCACAGGACTGGGTGAGGCTTCCAGCACGGGCTTGGTTGATGTGTGGCTGAA
>KL258148.1:0-35882 GCA_000699545.1 Podiceps cristatus | reverse complement strand
CAGCCACCTTCTCTATGGCTACTTTGATGTAGTTACTCTATCTTTCCTTTTACATAGTCTGGGCAAGGTCCAATCTATAGCTAAGGAAGTTCTTTGTTTTGAGATCATTCTGCTAACTGAATTGGTTAGCTGCTTTATTCTCAGTCTAGGCAAGTGGTATCTCCATGTATGGCACTGTGCTGCTAATGAGGACTCTTACTGGCAAGAAGTACAAGATTGAGAAGTAACTGTTAAACACAGTTGTGTTTTTACTCCAAAACCTCTGTCTCTATAAGCCAAGGAACAACTGTTTTTTCCCTAGGGCTCAGTATTTGGGACAGTTCTGTTTGATATCATTATCAATGATCTGGACAAGGGTATAGAGTTCACCCTCAGTAAGTCTGCAGATGACACCAAGGTGGGTGAGAATGCAAGCTATAAGTAAATTCCCCCTTCACAACTGAAATCGTGTTAGAAGCTCCCCTGTTGCTAGAATACCCTAAGCCACCTCTAGCAGGGTTACGATCCTTTTCTTCCATGCATTGTAAAGACTAGTGCATGGGCCAGGAAATGTAGAAGTGAAATAGCAGGCTGATCCAATAGATGAGCTAATAAAGTGGCTGGGGTTTATTGATTTTTAAACAATCTGCTTAATTCTTAGATTTCCCCCTTTTCAAATTATTCAGTATACATCTTAAAATCTGTTTTCTTTTCTTAAAATTTTTTTTTTTTTTTTTTTTTTTTTTTTTTTTTTGCTGTCTGCAGTGATGTTGGCTGCACTGTGTTCTGCTAAATCTAACTCTCCCTAGATATCAAGGGTGGCCTCTGCAACTAGTCTTACCTACAAGAAAAAAACCCTCTATCCTATTCCTGTCATCAACAACCCTCCCGGTACCTCACCTTCATGTACAAAAGTAGCAAATAGATCCCTGCAGAGCTGTCAGTGCTGCTTCACCAGCTGAAAGACAGGACCTTCTGCCTAGTGATGCAGTCAGTTTTCTTCTCCTCTTTCCTTCCGGGTACTGTGTCACCTTGGGGTACAGCCAGGCCCTCCATTCGCCCATGGGAAGGGTCCTGCATCCACTGGTACAAAACAGCAGTCTGATAGGACTTGCTGTATCTACAGTTGCTTTTGACTACCGATCACACGATTAAATTTTGCTCTATGCTATATAGTGCACATTTAGAAAATGCTCTACTCATAAAGAGATTTAATGCCCATAGGAGAAAAAAAAATAGCCCCCCCTTCTATGCCCCTGTCACTACTGAGAAAGAGGCCATTAAATTTTCCCTTTCACTGCAAATATCTTTACGTGGATTTGAAGATAATGAAGGTGTAGCATTTAAACAAAGTGTGTAAAGTCTAAATACATTGTTGAGAATTAAGTCACAGTAAATTAATCACTGATTATACAAATGAAGATAAAAAGTGGAGCTCACGCGTGGCATTCACAATGCAGTGTAAACAGTACAGGGCAGGGACTGCCATGGCAACCTCGTCCAAGGATTTCTCCTCAGCCTCCTACATGAAAGAGCTGCACTGATGCTATAGTGCATTGTGTCAGTGATCTGAAGAAAGGGAGGGCTCCCACCCCAGCTGGAGAGGAAACCAGAACTGGTGACTGCAAGAAGGAAAATTACACTTATCCCAGCAACAGGAAAACAGTCCACATTTACATGCCTTGCCCAACATAACACCATAAACTTCCTGCAGAACTTGGAAGGAACCTCTTGTTTTTCATATCATCCTTTTGGAGAGCTGCAAGGAGTGTACTAGTGATCTATGGTGAAGAGATAATACAGAATGTTAGCTCTAGATCTGTCTCAAGTTTTTCTTAATATAGCATATTTCTCAATACTAAAAAGTAACACAATGCTTAATGATTTGTTCTAGTACATTGTAATATACTGACTACTGGCAATGAATATAAGTTATCAACAAAGATTAAAAACATGTAGTTGAATGAAAATCAGGCCTAAACATATATATTTTTTCATATATATAAACATATTCACTAAATATATATAAAGTGTGTAAAAGAGTGTATATGTTTAATGTGTGTATATGTTTCGTAGTATATATGTTTAGTAGTGTATATAGTAGTATATATGTTTAGTAGTGTATATGTTTAGAGTGTATATGTTTAATGTGTGTATATGTTTAGTGTGTGTAAAGTGTATGTATTTAATGTATAAATATATATATATATAGGTAGCTTACACTTAAACTTTAAAAACGGCAAACTTGACCATGCAGAAGAGCAAACATTGAACTCTCATATGAGACTTACATTTCCAAGGATATTAATTCTGTTGATGCCATGTGTTATGACTACACCACAAACTATGCATTCTCATTTTTTCTAACTGGGCTACCATTAAAACATATAGAATGAGAAAGATTTGTTGTAGAATTCAAAACTGGGGCAAATAAACCTTTATTCTCCAGTTATATTAGATAAGTTAAACCATTGTATTCCTAATATCACGGTGTTCCAACTCAAAATCTATGAGTAATTGCATTGTGCCTACAGAGGAACAAAAATTTAGTGACGCTGGATTAGTTGGAAAAGCTGAAAGACTACATATTGTGATGGTTATGAAGTCCTGCCACATGTAGTGGAATATCTAGCTCCTGAGATGACAAGTGGAGTTTTTAGGACTATAAAGCAATAAAGACACTGAGTGAGCAAATCTGTAGAATGGAACCACCCTGGAGATTAAACCATGCATGTACTTAGTGTTTTGCCTAAATGAGATCATAGAAAAATTACTTACTATCACATATCCCAAGACAGTTACAGTTTCTTTAATATTAAAGAAACACAAGAGATGAAATATTACAAAAAGTGCAGATCACAGAATGACAGAATGGTAGGGGCTGGAAGGGATCTCTGCCGATCATGTAGCCCAACCCCTGCCAGAGCAGGGTCACCCAGAGCAGGCTGCACAGGAAGGCGTCCAGGCGGGTTTGAGTATCTCCAGAGAAGGAGACCCCACCCCTCTCTGGGCAGCCTCTGCTGGGGCTCTGCCACCCTCACAGCAAAGAAGTTTGTCCTCTTGTTCAGACAGAACTTTCTCTGTTCCTGTTTGTGCCCGTTGCCCCTTGTCGTGTCGTTGGGCACCACGGAAAAGAGTCTGGCCCTGTCTTCTTGATACCTGCGCTTGAGCTATTTCTAAGCATTGATGAGGTCCCCTCTCAGGCTTCTCTCCCTCAGGCTGAACAGCCCCAGCTCCCTCAGCTGACCTGTACTGGTGTGTGGGGCTGTTCCTCCCCAGGTTCACCTTGCCCATGTTGCCCCTCATGAGATTCCTCTCTGCCCAACACCCCAGCCTGTCCAGGTCTGGCTGAACAGCAGCACGGCCTCTGGGGTATCAGCCCCTCCTCCCAGTTTTGTATCATCAGCTGAGGGTACACTCCGTCCCTTCATCCAGGTCAGTGATGAATAAATTGAACAAGACTGGACCTAGTACTGATCCCTGGGGAACACCAGTAGCTACAGGCTTCCAACCAGACTCTGCACTGCTGATCACAACCCTCTGAACTAGTTCTCAATCCATCTGAATAACTTAAGAATTTTGCATAAAATTCTATGGAGTTTTGAGGGTTTTTTTTCTTAAAATCAGAGTCCTAAATTAATTTGGTCATATATCTGCTGTAGCTGATAATTATGTTTCTGTTTGCTTTAGAAGGGTAGGATCACAGAAACAAGGCTATGGTCATTAAAAAAAAAAAAAAAAAAAAAAAAAAAATCAAGACCAAGATATATGTTAAAGGGACAGCTTGTTTTTCATAAATTGTCCAATATATGTGACTTTCAAAGAAAAGGGGAGAAGTTTTTGTCAAGATCCTGAATGTTTGCTGTTCTAACTGCATTTTCTGAGACATTAATTTTTACCACATTCTGGCAGATATCATGTCTCCAGAATTCTTCCTAGTCTAGTGATAAGCCCATGACTCTGTAGACCAGCCAAAGATAACAGTCATGTTTCTTGGTTTCTCTAGAAAGTATCATCGCTCCTTGAAACTAACATTCTTTTAGTTGCTTCTTAATCAACATGGGTTCTTTCCATTCACTGGGGAACAGTCTTTATAAAATTTAATTTCATTTTTTAAAATTAACAACACATATTAATACATCTGACAAGCACACACAAGTTTGATTGATGCTTCATTTCTCCAGCACTGTGTGAAATTTAAGAACAGAGTTCCTGCAGGAGATGGATATTTATAAAAGTAAAGAATGCAGACCAAAGAGAAGTTCTTTCAGGATATTGACAGCACTATTCAGAGTAAAAGCATTATATTAGGGGTTTTTTCCTCACTGTAGTTGATTCAAATGCACTACATCTATAACAGAAGACCAACAGTGAGGCGTCTGCTAACTGTGTATATGTACCTGATGACTAGATTGTGGATCATTTCTTTTAGCAGAGTGTCATTTGGAAGAAAATAAAAAACAACAACAAAAAAGTGGTTCTAAAAATAAGCCAAATACAAGGTAACCTATATCCTCATCTGCTTCACTGTTTGGTAAATAATTTGATATAACTGGAAAATAAAGGCATCAAGATGTGTTTGTTTATGTTGCTATGGATAATAATCTCCTACTTCAGGATGTAAGCTTTTTTCCTCTTGTCTATTAGTGTCTGAATTAATTCTTCCATTGTACAGCTCTATTTCATCTTTGATTGACTGCTCTGGTTACATCAGTGTCTCACATGGTAGGCTTAATGGATGTATTTTCCATGTAAAAATAGCTAACCAGTGTTGTGTCCATGGTTTTTTGCCAGCTAACCAAAGATGAAGCCAAATGGTTAAGAATGTTATTTTAACACTATATATTATGTTTTTTTCTAGCACTATTAGTCTCCTACAATCCACTAACAATAAATAAAATTAAATTGTACAATATGTTGTACAAGAGCCTTTGTTTTAAAGATTATGTGATGAATCTCTTTACTATTAGCTCATTTCTATAATTTTACAGCATTGTAGTTACTTATTTCAGTCACAAGGAAAGATAAGCAGCCCTTCAAGCTGGATGTGTACAAAATTTAGTCCAGCTGATTCGAAAAGTCAAAAGAAGTGGAAAACAGTTCATAAAATGTAATTTGCTCACTTAAGAACACATTCAGTTAGGATACAGATACAGGAGGACTCAAATGCCTCAGTCTGTACTGCTCCCTTTTGGCCAAGATTTCTTCTTTGAGTAGTCTCAAGCTAATCAGTGTTTGAATGATGACCTTACTACTCTATATTTTTATTTAGCCAACTCTTTTTGAGTTAATAAATACATGAAATAACGATTCTATTGGCAAAAGTAATGAAAGCAAGCTGTATGTACTAACTGAAAGAAGAACCTATTATTATACAAGAAAAAGGATATCTGACCTTTTCTCAGATCTGAAATTTTCTGCCTTGCAGTGTTTTCTTATTAAGAAATATTGAGGTTCAAATGCAGGATGCTACACTTAGACAGGAATAATCAACTGCAAATACTGCATGTGTAACAACTGGCTGGGTAGAAGTCCTGTAAAAGACACTGGGACTTACGGTCAATTACAAGCTGAATGAGTCAATAATGTCATCCCAAGCAATCACACCAAGGATATACATATGAGAAGATAGGCAGCAAGACTGTACATGAAGCAATCTTATTGCTTTAGCTTGTATAATAAAATCTCTACTAAAATTCCACCTCCAGTTTTGGAGATGTCACTTCAAGAAAAATGCTGAGCAACCAAATAGACTCCAATAGAGAGCAATCAGAACGATTAGAGGTCCTGAGAAGATGGTCCACAAGGGAAAATGGAAGAAACAAGGGCTGGAGAGCCTAGAAGGATAGTAAGAGGAAGGAAAAAGAAAGACCTCTTTTTTGCAGCAATGAAAATTCAGATATTAGGAACAAGATACTACTAGTAAGGTTAGATAATCACTGTAGTAGATTTGCAGGAGAGATTGTAACATTTGTCTTGGACATAGTAAAAGCAGATTGTTTCATCAACTGGAGAGGTAAGCCGGGTGACCTCCTGGCATCTAGCTCTATTTCTTTCTGTCATGAATAAGACACCATTTCAAGGAGGAAGGAGAAAACCAAATCCTTATGAATATCAATTGTTGATGGATAAATAACACCACCAGGTGCTTGCACAGCTCTTTAATTAAAGAATGCCACAGATTTTTAGAAATATTAATAAAAAGAACATGAAAATGTTGTGTGGCAGGTATAAATCCACCCATTGCATAGATGAATAAACTTAATACAAAGTGATTACATGATGCTTCTCTAGGGGCCCTTTTCCTCATTTTCATTTGTGTTTGCCCTTCTCATACGTCAACTCAAGATTTATTTTGTTGATTTTATTTAAATGGAAAGCCCTATTACTGTATATGTTGTACAAATACATATGATTCTAAGTATTCTGTATACAGTACATATGGGTCCTACATACAGTATCGCTGATCAGATCATATCCAGACTAAACAAAAGGTTCTTTAGTCGGTCTCTCCTAAGAAAAAAAAAAAAAAGGCAGATGTTAATGAGATTTCTTGTGCATCCCCCAAACTTTTTTCCATAATCCATATAAGAGTTTAAATATTTATAAATGCATTAAGCTAAACAAATTTCCTCTGTCTATTTTGATCTATCTTTCAAAATACTCTATTTGTCTCACTTAAATCACAACTCTGTGATCTAAAGTTTGATTTACACTGGGAATTCTGAAGTTAGATAATAAGATAAACCTTTACTGGCATTTTTTATGGTTGTCACAATAGGCCTTCATGGCCCGTATGACATTTCTGGCTGTAAAGTGTTTTTATTGACTTTATTTTAGACAACATACCTTTTACTTAGCAAAAATAAAACTGAACAAGATACCATTTTTAGCCCCAGATGAGTGTGTTCCTGAAAACCAGAAACTGTTAACTTTGAAACATCAACAAAAATCTTTCAACAGATGTCTTCAAGGTATATGGTAGAGTTCAATGCATTACATCTTATCATTTCAGTGATGCTCAATTGGAAAGGGTTTACCTGTGACCTTTTTTTGCTCTGAAATTTACAGCATTTGATATTCACTACTGTAGATTAAATCTCAGTTGTTCTCTTGCAGTAATAATAAAATCCTCTTAAAACTACTTTCCTGTTATTAAAATGTCCTTTGTTTGCAAACATAAAACATGATTACCTCTTACTATGGATCCTGAATGGTAAAATCAATTTGAAATATTGTTATAAATTATCTGTCTTATTAGAACAAATCACAGGAAACAAAGACTTCACCTACACAGCAAATTCAACAATTTATAGTAATACTTGGGGGGAAGAGTATTTTCCCACTACAAGAAGTTACGTATTAAAAAACATTGTGCAATTATCAGTTTATTATTGTGATATGACTCTATGAAGGATTCCTAGTTCCAATTACATCTGTACAATGCCACCCTTGGAAAAATAAACACCTGAACTCTGCTAACCTGTCACTTTAAACTGTTCACCTTCATAAGATCTGAAAGTAGAGATCAGTCCTCAGCCTCAGGTTTTCTAATGAACTAGTTTTCACATAACTTCTTTACTTTTTAATGAGGCACCTCAGAATTCTGCCAGGTTTTCCATTCTGTGCTACTTTCCATGCTGTATTTGGAAGGCATGTCTTCCAAAACAAAGCAGACTGTTGGAGGAGCAATTGCTTCACACAGTGGCAAGACGCAGCCCATCAGCACTGTTTTCTTTCTCTGGAAGGCCTGGCTCCTGGGTTCAAGTTTCCACTAAATGCTGAGTTGGGAAACACTGTGACTCAAGTGACAAAGTCTTTCTTTTGCTGGGGCAGATGTTCCTAAGTCCATGTCATGCTCCTCTGAATGTTGAGCTCGGGATAGACCAGCCATGGGACTCTCCTGGAATGGGATGGCCCACATGATGTTCAGGAAGCAGGACCAGCTGCCAGGCTCTGACCTTGAGATGCTGCCCCTTGGAGGGTTTCTGGCTCCATCTCCTGATGATCTCAGTAGCACCTTAGCACCTGAGCCCAACTCCTTCAGAGAGGGGACTGCAGATTCCCTCGCTGCCTGCTATGGGCATTTGCTTGCGTGTCCTGTGGCAGGGGCTGTGGGGATGAGATATTGCAGCTGACTAACACAGTTAACTGGTTGTAACCCCATCTGGGCCAGTGCAGAGGGGCTCCACAATCCCTTTGCTCCTTTACTTTGTTTTCAGCAATGGCCGATCATTTTCCAGATATTCTGGAAAACTTCCCTTTGAGCTACTTTATCTTCAGTTTGTTAATTCTAATGGCAGAAGTTAAATTGTGCTACCAGCCTGCAGAACGGTCCTGCCTGCTTCCTGCACATCTCCCTTTAATGACACAAGGCATTTCACTGATGTTTGGAGGACAGTGGCACTGATTCTATCTCCCTCTAGATTCATTGCAAAACAATCCACACACTTTTCATCTTACACCGTACTACTTTCAAGAAGGAAACGGTTTGTGTCACTTTCAGCATGATTATATTTATTTTCAAGGACATTGCAGACTTCTTTGCTACAGGTCTCTGGTCCATACAGAGTTTGCTGGGCATATGAAAAAAGGTTGCAAAGAAGACAGTTTCAATCTGTATGATGCCTGTGACAGCATTACACTTGTTTAAAAAGAAAAAAAAAAAAAAAAAAAAAAAAGATATACTTAGATTAGCTGGGAGTGAAGAGTGTGGAGAAACTCAAATAAATGGACAGAAAATATTCACTTATTCAGTAAATCAGAAGTGCAATTATGCCAGACATATGCAGCCATGCAGTTTGTTCCAGAAAGAGTATCTTTAAAATGTGCTTAGCTTTCTAATCACTAATTTTATCATTCAGGGGAAAAAAGGAGATCACATTTTACTGTGAATTTCAGGGTCACAGGAGAAAGACATGTCTTAATTTCAAGACCCTTGGCATGCAAGTAGCAGAAGGTAATTCATACCATCTCCAAATATATTAGGCATTTTCAATAGCATGGAGAAGAAGGGGTTATCAGAAATTTATAAAATAAATTCTGTTACTGAATAATACTGCGGTAACACAGGAGATGGAGAACTATGACTGCAGCCTCAAGAACAATCTGCAGTCAGCATTAATTGCAAAAAATGATCATAATGTTGCCATCTGTTTCAGTGGAAACCATTAACAGTTTGTGGTACTTTGAATATGTAAGCCTCTTTGCTCTCCTGGAAAGTTACAGCACCAAAACTCCACGGTTTCACAAGAGTGAGTCCAACGTTAGCAGCTACAGCTCAAGGGTTATTTCTCCCACCCCGACACTTTTTTTTTTTAAACCTTTTAAAATTCATTGCAGTTGTATAATGTATTAGGACATTAACTCTTCCAATTGCCTCTCACTATTAAAGAGTCATTTACAGTCTCCATTATGACATAACAGACCTTTTTATTCCTTCCTTATGAAGTCACTGGTAGTGTTTACCTTTAAGATGTCTAACTTAAGTGCTCTAAAATACTCCGTGGAAGATTGACTCTCACTCTTGCTGTGACTAAGAGGGAATAATCTGGAAAGATCAACTTATATAAGTGATTAAAGTTAGGCCAAGGCACCAGCCACCTATAGTATGAGATTAAAAGATGACATAAAGAGATTTATATATTAACACTGCTGTGCTGGAAATTTAGAAATCCAATTATGTACTTCACAATTCTAACAAGTAACAATGCAGAGAAACCACACTCTGCTGCCTGAAACTCTGAAGTTAATATTCTCTTTTCAAATTTGCATTAGGGTATTATCACACATTAGTCTGTAGATACACTTCTTCCAAATTGCTTACTCAAAAGATGACCATGTCTTTTCAAAATTAAGGAGAAATGCAAACTAGGATGATGGAACTATTGACATTTTTTTCTCAGAAGTGTAAGATGTCCCATCTTCCCCCTCAACACTATTTCTGAAGTTGGGGAAAAGAGATATATAATTAGATGCTTAACATCATTCTTTTCATTGTATGTTGATGATGAGATATATATTTCAAGTGCTACAGAATGCATGTTTTACCAGTTTAGTTCTGTGAAATATAAAATTTAGAATCTGAGCATAAAACTTTTCTGGGTTTCATTTTGCTTGTGCTTTAGCTTAGTAAAAATGATATTTAATCCTTTCCAAATCAGTCGCTTCCTACTTGTTCCTCCAGACATGGCTAAACTGAAGTATGAACCACACTACTATGAGCACTTCATCTACAAAGGCTGCTTTGAATTTGAGAAGATTCATTGGAACGGAGGGTGGTAGCAACTGAGAAAAGAAGAAAATGACATTTAAGAACTCAGACTAGCATAGATTTCTTGTTCTCTTAAGCTGTGATTTAGACATTATTGTTTCCATTTAGAAAACAAGCCCTTTTGTTCTGCCTCTTCCTCAGAACATTCCTGAGTAGACAAGAACTAGTTAACCATCTCCAAAAGAATTTAAAATTCAGAAATGTGTAATAATTATGCTTGGGAAAAAAACAAAACAAAACAAAACAAAAACAAAAACACAACAACAACAACAACAAAAAATAACCCACCACAAAACCAAACACAAAACACCACACCAAACCCTAAGAATGATAATTAGGAGTCTGAAGTACAAAAGGGTAATGCACTGTCCTCTTCCCCAGTAGGGAAGTTCATTAGCAGTGGAATCGTGTCATTTGCCCATCTGTTCATAATTGCATTCACTGCAGGAATTAAGCGACGGAAGTGACATCACCCAGGCTCAGCACAGGCAGCTCCGTAAATCACACATGCCTTCGGCTCCACATGGATCCTTGCTCCAGCTCCAGCTCAGCCTCTTCTCCAGCTTTCTCCATGGCTCAGGGAGCTCATCAGATTTACACCCGTTGCCTGAACTGGGCTGGCCTGGATCAGGGGGACAGAAATTAAAAAAAAAAAAAAGGTGATGCAGCTTCTGGATAGGAGTAAAGGCGTATTGAGGGCATAATTACCCTTCAACTGGTTGGAGGCATACCTCTTGTTTGTATGTCCTAAACACTGAGTGCTTAGCAGCTGCTGTAATATCAATGGGCGATTGAAACAGGCCCTCATTAGATTAGCACTGAGCTTATTGCTTGTGCCAGTCTCATTATTATTGGTGACTAAACTGGCAGATTGTCAGGACGCCTCATGGCGAGATGAGCTTTTGCAGCTCTTTGTTTGTAGTTATTATAAACAATGAAGTGAAAGCAATCCCCTGGGCATAGTCATGTCTCAGATGTTTTTTGCAAGCAGCAATCAGCTTGCAGAAGCAGCAATGGTAAACAACTTCTTATTTTAAGAAGCGATATTAATTAAAGCATGAGGCATGGTTCTGAAAGAGAACTTGTTAATTATTTAATGTCACCTGCACTATCAAGCCCACCAGTTGGAAATTGTTTCATTTTGCCTCAGATGGGCTCTGCCTGTCATCTGAACCAGCGGAAAATAATGTGTAGTGCCAAGTGCCAAAAAAATAGGCAGCGTACAGCTGGGAGTCATATCACATTTTAATGTACAATCCAGGTTTATTACTTCTAAAGAATTCTGGATGTGAATAGAAGGCCATATTACACAGTGTGTATAAATGCTAAACTTAATTGGGAACATTACATTCCTCATAAGAATACAGAGAATATTAAGTGGGCTGCAATTGTAGATATTCATGGTTATTGAAATTCCTGGCCATCTACTAACATCATTGCATACCCGTAGATGGTTTGGAAACTCTGCCCAGCTGTTAAATTAAATAGCGTGAATCAAGGGTTTGACATCTGCTAAAACACACACACATTAAGAAGAGAGAAGTTTTTCAAGCTTTTAGCAAAGCTTCTGCTACCATTCCTGTAGCACAAGAAAAAGCTTCTTACTTTTCTTGAAAGACTTACAGATATGACCAGAGAAAGCAGGATATGAGCTAGAATCACAGGGTCTGAAACAGTGCTCAGATGGGAGCATAGACTTTGCTTCAGTGGAAGTGCTAGCTCCACTGAGAATCACTTGGACTTATTCAGTCACCAAATTCAACCATCGGTCATCGGTACCACTTGAAGGTATTTTTATTTTCAGTTGAGCTAGAAAATTCCAGCAGATGAGTTTTTGTCATAAAATGACAACTTTCTTTTTAAATGCAGAAAAATTGAACATAAATTACAAATATGGAAAAGCAAAAAAGTACCGTCTTTTTTTCAGCCATAAAAATTTAGACGTCTTTCAAGTTCCAGGCCACAAGGCATGCAGCTGTTGACAACAGTAAGTTCTGTGGTTGAATGCTGGATCAAGGTGTACAAGGGGGTTCCCAGAGTCAGGGAAACCTGAGGAAAAGCAGAGATCCCCACCAGGATCCAACAGCTCTCACAAGAGAGGCTGACATGGCTTGGGCATTGCCAGGACCAGCCGCAGGGGGTTTAAAGGACCCTAGAGAGTGTTAGTGACCAGGAGTGCTGCAACCAGGGCAGACAAACAGGGACCAAGAGGGTGCCACAGTTTGCACAACAGTTTGTGCAGAAGGGTTTGTAAGAAGGGTTGTGCACCCTGCTTGTAGGCCCACAGTCCAGGCAAGTTCTCTAGGTCTCTGCCATAACAGTGGGGACTCACCTCAGCGTCAAAAACCAGTGTTTCTACAAAGAAAACCCCTGAGATGTCTAATGCTTCCATCCAGATAGAACTGGTAAGGAAGGAGACTTCAGTACAGATGGCAGGTTGCAATGAGTGCCCAGACCCTTCTCCTGGAGAAAAGGCAAGTACCTGCAAAAGATGTGCACGCATTGATGATCTGTTGTGTCAGGTGGCCAAGTTGTGGGAAATGGTTAAAAGGTTGTGCAGTACTAGAGGTGCCAAGATGAAGATAGGCAAGTGGTTTCAGAATCATGCTCTTGTGGCAGACACCACAGAGAATGCAATAATTTGGATCCTGGTGACCCACAAGATCCTGGTGACCCACAAAAGCAGGACTCTGCTTCAGTCCTCACTCTCCAGCATTACAATCAAAAACAGATATGAAGCTCAAACAGCTGTAGACACCTATGAGCAAGGTCTGCAAAGAGAAACTGTACCAGCAGCACACAGTGGATACCGCAGAAAGAAACGAGTGCTTGTAGTGGGTGACTTTCTGTTAAGGGGCACAGAGATGTCCATCTGTTGGCCTGAGAGGGAGTCACTACAGGTATGCTGCTTTCCAGGAGCTAAGGTCTGAGATATTGCCAAGAGGGTGCCACAATTTGTCAAGAGCACAGACTATTATCCATTGCTAGTCTTCCACGTGGGCACGAATGACACCAAAAGCTGGAACCTGGGTAGAATCAAGGAAGTCTAGAAAGCCCTGGGGCTGCAAGCAAAAAGTATTGGTTCCCAAGTTATCTTTTCTTCCATTTTACCAGTAAGGGGAAACGGTTCAGCCAAACTTAAGACATATAATGCAAATCAACTTCTAGCTTCATGGGTAGTGCCATCATGAGTGTTTTGGCTTTTATGACAACAGAACATTCTTTGATGACTACAGCCTGTTAGGGAGGGATGGGACTCACCTGTGTAAGAGTTAAGGGAATCTTTGGCAGCAGGCTGGCCAACTTCTTGAGGTGGACTTTAAACTGAAGGACATGGAGGGCAGGGTGCAAAGTGGTAACACTCATGCCATTGTAGCTAACTGGGAAATAAGTCAAGCCAACCAGAGCAGCAGAAAAGGTTCCTTAGCTGCCAAGATAAGAACCAGAGGACCAGCCATCTCAAGTGTATGTATACCAATGCACACAGACTGGGAAACAAGCAGGAGGAGCTGCAGTTCCGTGCCCAGTCAGAAAGTTATGATATCATAAGAATAACATGGTGGGACATCTCGCATGACTGGAGGATCACAATGGATGGCTATAGGCTGTTTCATAAGACAGGCAGGGAAGAAGAGGAGGAGTTGCACTCTATGTTAAGGAGAACCTTGAATGTATGAAAGTCAACCACAGCAATTGTGGAAGCCCTATCAAATTCCTCTGAGTCAAGATCAGAGGAGTTATCTCCAAGGGGGTTCTTACAGTAGACATTTGCTACTGACCTCCTAATCAATATGATAAGGCGAATGAAGCAATACTTGGATCACTTAAGCAAGCTTTGGGTCACAGAACCTAATTCTTATGGGTGACTTCCACTACACAGACATTTGTTGGAAGAACCATATAGCAGCTCATATGTTATCCATCAGTTTCCTGGAATGTGTAGAGGACTGCTTGCTCATACAAATGTTACATGTGCCAACCAGGAATGAAGCACTGCTGGACTTGCTACTCACAAACCAAGAAAACCTGCTTTGTGTTATCTCGATTAGGGATAGCCTTGGCTGCAGTGATAGCAATATTGTGGAGTTTGGGATCTTGTTGAGCACACTGAAGGTTAGTACTAAGACAAAAGTTTTAGATTTGGAAGACCAAACTTCAGCTCACTCAGAGCTCAGTTGGGAGAGTTTCCAAAGGAAGCTTCCATGGAGGATAAAGGAGCTAGCAAGTGCTGTGAGTTTTTTAAGAATGTTCTCCTGGAAGCACAAAAACAATTCATCCCCTTTAAAGGTTAGAGAAGTAGGCGGAGCAAGAGACCTCCTTGTCTTAACTATGAGTTTCTGAGTCTGCTCAAAAACAAAAGAGAAGCATATCAGAGATGGAAAAGTGGACGAATACCTGTTGAGAACTACAAGGGCATTGCCAGGGTGTGCAGAGATGAAGTTAGAAAAGCAAAAGCTCAGCTCAAACTGAAATTGGCCAGAGATGTCAAAAACTACAAGAAAGGGTTCTTCAGGTATGTAAAAAACAAGCAGGAACAGAAGGGAAATATTGGCCCACTGTTAAACAGGAGAGATGAATTAGTCATCAGCAATGCTGAAGAGGCAGAGGTTCTCAACACTTTCTTCACCTCTGTCTTTACTAGAACTGTTTGGCCCCAGGCCTAGGGAGCAAAAATCCAGGTTGGTGCAAACACAGACCCACGATCAGTGAAGGAAGAGTAGGTATGTAAACTCTTATATGAACTTGTCCCCTACAAATCAATGGGACCAGACATTATCCACCCAAGATTGTTAAGAGAGCTGGCTGACATCATTATGAGGTTGCTCTCCGTAACCTCTGAGAAGTTGTGGAGATTGGGGTAGGTCCCAGAAGACTGCAATAAGTCTAATGTCACCCCCATCTACAAGATGGCCTTAAAGGAGGATCCAGGAAATTGTAGGCCCATCAGTCTTACTTCAGCCCCTGGGAAAGTTATGGAATGAATCCTCCTGGGGGCTATCGCAAGTCAAATGAAGCACATGATTGGGAAAAGTGAGCATGAATTCACCAAGGGCAAATTGTACTTGACAAACCTGATCGCCTTCTATGACAAAGTAACCCGCTCAATTGACATAGGGCAAGTGGTGGACATTGTCTACCTCCATATCTCCAAGGCTTTAAATATGTTTTCCCACAGCGTCCTCCTAGAGAAACTCATGCATTATTGTGTAGACAAGTGGTCTGTGTGATGGGTAAGGAATTGGCTGGCAGGCCACACCCTCAGGATGGTGGTAAATAACTCCTTTCAAACTGGCAACCTGTCACAAGTGAGGCCCCAGGGACTAATATTGGGCCCAATGTTGTTTAATATCTTCATAAGTGATCTGGATGATGGGTTCAAGTGTACTCTCATGAAGTTGCTGATGATACCAAACTGAGTGGGGAACTGGATGCTTTGGAAGGAAGAGCCACCTTGCAGGAAGACCTGGATAGGCTGGAAGAGTAGGCAAACAAGAACCTTATGAAGTTTAACAAGGACAAGTGTAAGGTCTTGCACTTGGGAAAACATAACTCAGGAGTGCATCACAGGCTGGGTTCTACCTGACTGGGGAGAAGCTCTGTGGAAAGGCACCTGGGAGTCCTGGTGGATAAGAAGCTCAATATGATTGAACAGTGTGCTGCTGCAGACAGAAAGACAACAGGATTCTGAGTTGCATTAACAAGAGTATCACCAGCAGAGATAAAGAAGTCATTATCCCACTCAGTGCTTGTCAGGCCACACCTGGAATACTGTGTTCAATTTTGGTCTCTGCTATGAAAGAAAGATGTGGACAGATTGGAGAGAGTCCAGAGAAAGGTCACAAAGATGACCAAAGGACTAGGAAGCCTGCCATATGAGGAAAGGCTGAGAGAACTGGATTTGTTCAGCCTTGAGAAAACGAAGGCTTAGGGGAGACCTTATCACCATGTCCCAGTATTTAAAATGTGGTTATAAAGAAGATGGAGACTCCCTTTTTAAAAGGAATCATGTGGAAAAGACATGGGGTAATGGGTACAAGTTATTCCTGGGGAGATTCCAATTGGACACAAGAAGAAAATTTCTCACAATGAGAACAATCAGCCCTTGGAATAATCTCCCCAGGGAAGAGGTGGATTCCCCAACATTGGACACTTTTAAGATTCGGCTGGACAGGGTGCTGGGTCATCTTGTCTAGACTGTCGTTTTGCCAAGAAAGGTTGGACCAGATGATGCTTAAGGTCCCTTCCAACCTGATATTCTATGATTCTATGATTGTAAGTAAGTAGCGATTTGGGACTTATTTTTCCAAACTGGTAGATATTGTGCTCTGGCTTCTCAGAGAATAGCATCTAACATTTATGTCTATTCCTATCACTATGTAAACAAAAGTTCAGGTGTGAAAGGACCTGGCAGAACAGGCTTGTAAGACTAAGAATCATCCCCACCCTGACTTCAGGCCATTAAACTGCAATGGCAAAGGTAGTGCTTTATGGGTCATTAATCTCTGCTGGAAAAAATGTCTAAACTGTCACCTCAGTCTTCTCAGTACACAGACTTAAATTCAAGCTTGCAACAAGCATCAGTCCAAAAGACCACAGCAGTTCAGGCTTTCAACTCCTTAGCAGAGGATACAAAACTCTAATAAAAAGTTAACAAAATTCTATAAAAATAGTCAATGTTCTGAGAACATTTTCTACAGGAGAGTCAAACTAAACAGAACAGTAGGAGAAAATAGGCAAGCATAACAAAGTTACAGGCATCAATAGCTGCAGTAAAGAGAACAGGAAATTAGGGAGTAAGCATGCAAGAAAGGACAAGAACATTGATTCACTATTTGCTGATTTGAAAAACAGGATCGTATTTCTTTTCCTGCATACACTGTGCAAGAAAAACCTTGGAGCCCTGAGGACACAGTCTTAACCAAAGGGTCTGCAATATTAATGAATTGCAATTCTGATAAGCTATAAGATCCATCAAAGACTGAGAAGAATACAAAGCTTATCAGAGAGGTTAATTAATTATCTGATAGGTAGAGATAAGACAACAGGAGATCCATATCCCAAGTCGATCTAACCCAAAAGTTGACAGGGCGTATCAGGAAGGATGTTAGCCCCAGGAAGGAGTATATACCGAGGGCAAGCAATCAACATAGTTATATCTGGCAGTCACTCAGAGCTAACAGTGAAGTAAACATGCTTAAAATGAAGCACCAAGGAATTTAAAAGTAGTATTTCAAATCATGAAAGTGTCTGTGGGCTGTTTGTTCCTTTAAGAAACATTTATGATTTGTGAGAACAAAATGCTGCTGTAAGTTACAATTCTATTATCACCTTGCAACACACTAAATTGATTACACAATAATGTTTCTATTTTTTCCCCAATCTCTCAACCATACTCAAAGGTGTCTTAACAGTCAATAAAGCAGCAATAGCAGCAGCCACAGCTTGCTGCTGCTAGACGACATTTTTGAATGGGATTAATTTCACCTTTGGTGGAAAAGAGGAGGGTGATGCATCCACTACTGAGAGCGTTTTTCTGTCAGGGTTAAGGGTATGGAAAAGCTGGCAACCTTAGTTCAGACACATTTTCTTTTTTTTCAAGGGAAAAAAGCTAAAAACAATAGAAAGTGGGGTGTACATTTTTTCCGTGTGTGTACTTCAATATTGACATGAATTCCACTTTGAGCATTGGCAAGCATGAGCTAAAAAAAAAAAATATCAAGTTTTATCTCAAACAAGACAGCCAACTGATAGCTCCTTACTTTTCTAATCAGTCATGAACCAACCCATACTCTGTCACAAAACCTAAAGTTACTCAAAGACAGTGGAAATGGGTCATGAAATCAATTTTGGCTTCAGAAGTGGAAGTCATTTTTCCTACACTTTAAAACTAAAGGAGATTCAACCATTGAGAAAATCGGTCAAAACAGAAGCCCATTCTTTAGTTGCACAAAGACATACAAAATCCATTTAGTAAAATCAGTTTAAGTTTTCATTTAGGAAAGCATTTTTTTATGGGCTGGAAGAGACCTTTAAAGGTCATCTAGTCCAATCCCCCTGCAATGAGCTGGGACATATTCAACTAGACCAGGTTGCCCAGAGCCCTGTCCAGCCTGGTCTTGAATGTATCCAGGGATGGGGCTTCTACCACCTCTCTGGGCAACCTGTTTCAGTGTTTCACTACCCTCATTGTAACAAATTTCTTCCTTATTTCTAGTCTAAATCTACCTTATTTTAGTTGAAAACCATTATCCCTTGTCCTATCGCAATAGACCCTGCCCTTGATGTTTATCATTCATAAACAGTGGAAAGGCTTAGAATAAAAAAAGAATCTGGTTGGAACTGGTTGGAATCATAAAATGAGCACAGTGCATTCAGAAAATGGGAAAAAAAAAAAAAAAAAAAAAGGTAATATTTTTTGTACTTCCATAACCATAAATTTAGGAAACAGAGATTAACAGTGATTCATGGGGTGAGAAATACAGGCAGACTATCCCACCCATAGAAGAGAGTAGGGGTAAGAGGTGTTTGATTTAAAACTTCAGGTGAACAGAGAGTAGAGAAAAATTCTGAAATTAACATTTTTATTTTCGATAAATATTTTTTTTTTTTTTAAGAAAATACATTCTTGGAGATGTCTCTGTGTGTGCAATATTTTCTACCAGTGAAACATACCATACTTCTACCTGAAGCTCTATTTGAGGAATATGTGAATTGCACTATCTATCTCAAAGGATACCTCAAGATTTTGGACTTTTGCTGGCATCTACTCTCTAGACTTCTACTGGCACCTACCCAAAATGGACCTTCCTTTGCATTGCAAAGACAGACAGTCAGCATACACTACCCAGCCATGCACACACATGCCAGCTGCTGAGGTATTTCTGAGATAAACTGATGGCTCCCTTAGGTAAAATGAAAAAAGAAAAAAAAAAAAAAAGGAAAAAAAAAAAAAAGGTACCTCTCCAGGCATGGAACTAGTAGAGATACTTACATAATATTCTGCTTACAGCTCCAAATTACCTTAGCACAGCCCTAAAATGCAGAACAGCTCTTTTACTGACTTGCTGCTTCCATAATATTCCAGAGGCTAAGCACTTCTGCAGTAAGAGAGCATGGACTTTCTTCCTTCATAATACAGGATAACAGCATTAACACTACAAATGTTTCCCGTTTAGAAGAAAAAGGAGTTCTGACAATATTTTTGTTATTGCAATTGGTCAATTAGTCAGCAGCATAGGAATACATCTGTTATGTTGCTACTTACACATCTTTAAAGTGGAAAACAATTCAATGAACAAATACTTGGCTATTCGGGCAGCAATCACATCAACTTTCCTTTTGTACTGAAAAAAATAATCTATAAATGTCAATGTATTGAACAGGAAACAAAAGCAATAAAACCAGAAATGTTGTAATAGGTTCAGAAGATTGCTAAACTGTGAAATACAATAGCAACCACCCACTGCCTATATTATCATATACTTTTCCACAATAATTAATTCTGTAGAATCATAGAATCATAGAATAGTTTAGGTTGGAAGGGACATAGTTTAGGTTGAAAGGTCATCTAAGTCCAACCCCACTGCAGTGAGCAGGGACATCTTCAACTAGACCAGGTTGCTCAGAGCCCCGTCCAACCTTACCTGGAAAGTTTCCAGGGATAGGTTTCTACCACCTCTCTGGGCAACCTGTTCCAGTGCTTCACCAGCTTCATCATAAAAAAATTTCTTCCTTATGTCTACTCTACATCTCCCATCTTTTAGTTTAAAGCCATTGCCCCTTGCCTTGTTGCAACAGGTCAAAAGTTTTTCCCCCTCTTTCCTATAGGCCCCCTTTAAGTACTGAAAGGCCGCAATAAGGTGTCCCTGGAGCCTTCTCTTCTCCAGGCTGAACAAGCCCAACTCTCTCAACCTGTCCTCATAGGAGAGGTGCTCCAGCCCTTGGACCATTTTTGTGGCCTCTTCTGGACCCGCTCCAACAGATCCATGGCTTTCCTGTGCTGAGGGCTCCAGAGCTGGACACAGTTCTCCAGGTGGGGTCTCATGAGAGCAGAATAGAGGGGCAGAATCACGTCCCTTGACCTGCTGGTCACAATGTTTTTGATGCTGCCCAGGTTGGCTTTCTGGGATGCAAGTGCATGTTGCTGGCTCATGTCCAGCTTTTCATCCACCAGTACTCCCAGGTCCTTCTTGGCAGGGCTGCTCTCAATCTCTTCATCCCTCAGCCTGTATTGATATCTGACCCAGGTTCAGGACCTCGTGTTTGTCCTTGTTGAACCTCATGAAGTTTACTTGGGCCCACCTCTTGAATTTGTCTAGGTACCTCCATTGTTCCTCCAAAGGACTTTATGTTTTCAATAGAACAATAATTATTAGCTCTATTTAAGACTATTAATTTAAAAAGTGATTAAGAAATGTCAAACATTTCATCACCGAGATTTCACAGAGTAGGTTTTCTACTTTATTTTTTGCAATGGAAATTTTCTGGCAACATATACAAAAGTGGAAAAAAAAACATAAAAAACCATTTGGCATTAAATATCTGCTTTTCTGTGTCCTTTCAGCAGTCTAACATGTCTGTCATCTCACCATGGAGACAGGTCTGAAGGTGGAAGCAAGATTTAGGGGTATTTTATTGTTAGTGCTTTGTACTGAGTTGCCTTGGTCATCAACAATCAGAATCATGCTTGTGTTCTCATTTTGATTTTGGTTTTGGTTTTGTCTCCAGCTGTGGCTCTAGGTGGTTGTAGATCACCCCTGGGTTTTGTGTCATATGTGTGAGCAGTGTGGAGATGCCCTGAAGACCCTCCAGTAGTGTTTTTTTCACTATTCACTTCTTGGCATTTTTGCTCCTGTTACATCTTTTATACAAGCATTTTCCAGTTTCTGTGGCACCATGGTTACCTCAGGGAAAAGTTTCCAAATTTTTAAAGGGGATTTAGATTTCTGTACAAAGCTGTCATATGAACTAAGGTCTGGTAACCCAGGCACCGAGGTTTTCAATTCTTCTAACTTCCAAACAAGAACGTGAAAGTGAAATTCACAGGAAATTCACAAGAAATTTCACTGGATGTAAAACAGTCATGTTGTCAATTAAACACTACTGAAGCAGCTAAAACAATAACCAAACCTGAGCTGCAATCTCTATGGTAACCCCTTTGAAGTCTGCTGGGATTCATACCCTTCAAATATGATAGCAATCAGACCAGAATTCCACTTTTTGTTTATACTATTGATAAGGGACTTTCTTCTACTTTTGTGGCATTCCAGCCTTGTATGACAGCCAGCCTGTTTTTTGCATAGTTCCTGACTCTCTTGGACAAGACAATGATACCTGAGACAACATATATATGCCCTTCAGGTCATAGGCTGTTTGCCTGTTGATGTTAGCATGCTGTATATCCTCAGCTTCTGTATGACCATCCAGAACATTTTTCAGAACTGATCTGAGCTCTGGTGGCCAATAGAGATCTTCTGTGGTCAATGGTATGTGGGGTATAGAGTCTTGCCTTTTGAAATTACTTTTGCAGTTGTTTTTAACTGTGGTGAGGTCTGCTTACTTGTAAGTCCTAGACAGGACAGCTAGCTCTTCTACAGCATTGAGTGGTCTATTTACAAGTATTTCTTCAGTTACTTCTGCTGCTCATTATGTTTGTGCTGAACAGCAGCAAACATGTATGAGGCAGCCTGTAGGAGAAGCATAATTTAGTCCTCCACCTCATCAATCTCTGCTCTAAATTTCAGAAGGAGCATGGAAAGGAGAGTTGTAATGGTTAAACATCACCAGGTAACATCAACCCCACTTGTTTCACCTTTTCTGTCAGTCTCTTTGTTTCTTCAGTGCTGGCTCTGCTCTCCTGTTATTTGGCAGTCAATTGTCTGAATTCTCCTGAAGTGTACTGTGGCTTATTGTCTGAAGATAGCATGCCTTCAGTTTCCTGATCACATTCCTTGCCAAATTGTCTTCCCAGAAATAAAAGTAGCAATTTATTGTGACTATCCTGTTATTAAAATGAACAGACCTGACTCACTCTCTGCTGTAAGTTCACCATGTTTTTTTGCGCACTTAACACTTGTGCATAGAGTCCACAATCCTTTAATAGTACTTTTAGTACTTACTTTGTGCAACGTGACTTAGCCCTGAGCATCAGCTGCCTCTTGGAAGATAGCCACCAGGTCCTACCTCATGTCTTGCCAGACAGTATTGGACCTCTTTTTGAGAAACAGAAAGGGATTGTGGCATGCTGGTAGACTCTTTTCCCAATTCTTGGAAAATACCAGTGTTGCACTCTGAAACGTGTGCTCTGCTAAGTGTACCTGTTTTCAGCAGTGGCTTATTGGAACATTTGTTCTCTTTCAGATCACAGCACTACAGTGTCAGTATATTTTGGAGTTTTGGAGATGAACACAAGAGTGGCTTCTTCCAACAAGACTTCTTTCAACAAGGTCTTTGTACTTGTTGAACTTCACATACATCTTGTACCCAAAGCTGCAGGTTGCATTGTCACGTTATTCCACTCCCAGATTAAATCCAACAGCTTTCCTAGATAAGCTTATATAATTTCCTTTTCTGTATAGTCTATATACCCAATGAGATGCTGGATTCATAATATTACTCTTTCTGGGTTTCCTTCTGAAGCAGTACAGCCTGGTTGTAGCTTCTCTATTGCTTGAAGGTACTTCTTATTCTTTACTCCTTCAAATGACAGCTCCTGAATTGATGACCAGTACCCTGACACATCTTGTGTGTTAACTGTCTCAGGGTTCAGTTAAGGCTGAGTAGAAGACAGTATTTACTTTTTCATTAGTCATATGTTCTACAAGAGACCACCTTTATTTTGGCATAGTGTTGCAGACTTTCATAAAGTTTTTGATAAATAGGTAGACTAATCCCACAGTCACCAAAAGTCTAGTGATTAGGGGACTTTTCTAAGAAAATCTAGGTTCAAATCTGTATTCTACTTAAAATTGTGTCTCCTGCACTCCAGCTGGACATGTGTCAGGGCCATGCATACACCTTTCACCCCAGCCCACTCCTAGAGGTTTAGCTGCAGGTCCCAGGCCAGCTCAAGAAGAGTGAAATGGGTGACCTCAGGGACAGCTGCTGCCCTCAGGGGCAGCTGCTGCGAAGAAACCTAGGACAAGCCTTATCAATGTCTGACTCCCTTTTATCTTGGGAGCTGCTTTTAAGCTAAGGCTTTTGTCCTTGGCCGCCACATGAGCTATCTGTCAGCAATCAGTAAGGGATGGCTTCTGCCTAAGTTTGGGGTGCTGGGAGTCCCACATGAGAACAAGGCAGGTAGAGGCTGGGTCCTCATCAGCAAGAGCACGATCTCACTGTATATGAGAGCCAGGAGAGTCTGGTAGGCCTGGTTAAAGGAAGGAGAGCTTTGATTGCAATGAACTGGCATTTTCTAACAACAAAAAAAAAAAAAAAAAAAAAGTTTTATTGAACACTTCCTGACCACTCCTATTCACAGACTTCTGATAGATCTAAATCTGGCATGACAACTAGCTGTCATTAGACATTAATGGAATCCTACAACATCCTTTGATGTGGACATATCTTTAAAGACTGTTTATTTGAGAACAGCTTTAGTCAGTAAACATCTGACTTAAGGGACTTCCATTTTTGAAACTTCAGTTTGTCTGTATTCCACCTCACAATCCAGTCCCAAATATCCATCTAGGAGTTGTCACAAACTAGCATCTTTGGATTCTTAGTCCTGGACTGACTCTTCCTTGGCTTTAGACAGGTGCTACTACAGAAGAAACAAAGGTTTTCACTCTGTAAAGTTAGGTAGTTGTACTCTGTTAAGATTTTATTTTTACAGCTTGTTTTTCAGTACTAATTTACATCAGACTGTCTCCCTGTCTTAAGTCCTTACTTGGTTACAAGTAACCAAGGGGTCTGCAGTTCATGTTCTCCTTCTTCTGTCATACATTATTGCCAAAGGTTTATATTTTGCTCCTGATTGTTGTAGTATGAACTCTAAAGACAATCTATTGTTTTTTAAATCCCTTCACAGTCTGTATCCTCACTCCTAATATGTAGTCTCAGATTTTTATTGTACAAAATCAGCATTTGTTAAATATTTTTCCAATCTAAAAGGGTTATTAGTATTGCTAGAGTTGCATTACAGCTTTCTCCACAATCCGGCTCAAATAAAATATTTCAACTATATATATGAAACTATTGCAGAGTTGTAAATAAGACCAATGAAAAGATGTCAGCCTCTTAAGTACAAGTGCATTCAGAGTCTATCTGTTCAGCTTATGGAAGATTTTTTTTCTTCAATGCAGACATAACAACTTGTGGAAATGTAAGGCAGCTACAGCATTATCACAGAAGATTATGCCATTTTCTAGTTCATGTATACTGCTGTTAGTAATTTTCATTCTAAGCTCTTAAGGTGGATTTTTGTCCTTGAGTCTGAACAGGTTCTTTGTTCTTGTTAACCTGAAGCATTTTCCTGTGGTTAAATCCATTTCTGTGGTTAAAATATCCTTCTGGTTAGATTTCTGAAAATGAAAAGGAATATTTTGTCACATTGCCAAGTTATAGTTTAGTGGTAGATTATTCAGTTCAATAACATAAAGAACCATTTCCTCTTCTATTTCTCATCTTAAAATCAGATTATTTAATAAAAAAATCATCCTGCTCTAAATCAAAGTAATCAAAGTGGATTTGTCAGCTGTTACAGTGTTTCTGGTGTTGTTATCTGACTTATCGTTTCATTGACCACTTGTAAGATAAAATGAAAACTTTGCCTCTGTTTTTTTAAGGCTTATAGTTCATGTTGAGGTCTGAAATCCTTATACAAGCCTAGAAACTAAACCCGAACATGTACCCACTTGCACTACATCTACACCTAGTCACATTTCTCTAAGTGTTCCCTTGTTTTCTTATGTTAGTCTCACCAGACTGCTCATTAGCACCATATTTTATTTAATATGCTAAGTATATAATGGAGTCCGTGAGGTAGAATAATGGTAGAAAGGAGAGTGTAAACTCACCAACATAAATATTGCGGCTGTCACTACCTTTACAGTTTTGAGAATACAGATTGATTCATGGTTCTTCTTCCAAACATTCAATCTATAGCTCTTCTTTTCCAAGTTCTTTCTTGTTGGGAAGCTAATTAATAATTAAAAAAAAAAAAAAAAAAAAAAGGAAAATGTTTTCTGTATATCATCTCATAATGTCCTGCACAAACACACTCCAATTCCCTTAGGAGAAGAATAAATGTTTCAATAAAATATGCACCTGTTATTACTCGCAGGAGACAGTACCAATCTTTAAGAGTCTCCAAATTTCCAGCATTATTAGGTACATCTTTTGCTTAATAGATCATTCTGTGAACCATCTTATTTTTTTGGTCACTTGAGGAACAATTAAAGCTAAGTTACAATGGAATGAAGTGCTAGGTCATGATACTCAGGAAAACAATGATGACATAATTAGTTTACTGAGGACTCATGACATACCACACTGCTAATACATAACAATAATGCCTTCATTGGGAAATATCAACTCTATAAATATACAGCACTTCACGATATTAACACTTCCATCCTGTGAGACGATAATAAATAATTTGTATTATATTCTAAATACAGGTTTATCTACTGTAATTCACAGTGTTTTGTCTTCCCTCCTTCACAGTATTATACAAAATGGCTCCTATCTCTGGCTGAGGTTCATGATTAAGATATATAAGAAGCAAATAAACTACACCTGCTCTTTCCAGTGCTGACTTTGACGTTAGGTGTTTATTAAAACAGCCTTCAAGTTGTGAAAATTCTACACTAGTGCCATCTGTAATTTTTTTAAACAAACAAAAACAGACATAACCCCCCACACACACAATTTTCTGAGATGCTGTGTAATGTTTCTGAGGTATTTTTAATGTTATTGGATATGTTTGCTTTCTAATAAAGAGATGTTGTCAATAAGAAAAAAAAAAATGTTAAGTGCATTCACAGACATAGTTTCAGGACATAAACTGATCACTAGCTGGAATCAGGAAGAACTGTATCCCTATAGTATATTATTGCAAAATTAGGTACATAACATGGCTTTATTACCTCCTCCAAAGCTTTTGACCTTGACCTCTGGTAGGGTTACGGTCAAAGAGATGGACCTACTGGCCTCTTCTGCTATACTATAGCAGAAGGTTATTGCTCTGCTCTGAGGGTTTTAGAAATTCCATTCTGATGTGCTGTACCTGGGAGAAGCTTTAATTACCTCTGTTCTTGAAGATCCTATGTATTGTCTTACTCAGATTTCCCTTGAAACCATAGCACTCTCTGCCCCAGGTAGTTTATACTTCCGAATAAGAGATATTTTATTTTTTACTGCTACAGAGGAGAACAACTTGAATTTTTAATGGGTCTTACACACTGTCTCCCCTTTCTTACTTGGGCATAGCACCAGTTTCAGGGAAAGAAAAGAAGGTGACAGGAGTAAAAACAAATTCGGAAGGAAAATAGGGTAGCCATCAATCAAGTAATATCTGCAGCTATCTCCTAAGGGTAAAACTGGTGTGGTTCTGTTATATCTCATTTCAGCAAGGGCTGGCATAAGAAGGGGCTAAAAAGAGCCTAGAAGACATGAGAGAGAGGAGGGGGGGAAGAGAGGGGGGGAGAGAGATTTAATCAGACTGACTGACAAAGTTAATATATTTTCTCTATGAAAGAGGAGTCTCCAGGGTCATGGTTTCAGTGTTGAACAAGAACTCCAGAAAGTTTAGAGAGCTGGATTGAGTCAGAATTGATTTTTCTCTGTTTACTACATTCCCCAGGTGAAAAGTTAATGAACCAAGGCTGAAGCATAAAAAAGGGATAGGTTACTTGGAGTGCTATGATAAAAATATCATCCAGGTAGATCAGGAATGAACTTTCATGCTCCAGAGCAGGCATCTCGCTAACCACAAAAAGGAGGAAGGAAAAATGTACTGACAAAGCAGAGCATGCTCTGTGATGGTATGCTGTTCCAAACAGAAAATACATGGTCATCTCAACAGTGTAAACACATAGGGATATCCCTTTACCTGTAGATAAGCAGCCTTTGACAGGTCCATGAAGCCTGAGTTAAAGGATTTAGTATCACAACTACAATTTATAGGGAGATTAAGGCAGATGTCAGAAGCCTAGGTTGTTAATTAGGACTGGAAGTGAGAGATTCAGGGCTCCGAGGCTGACTAGCCCTGTGAAATCTACCTCACTAGTGTGATATCGTGCTTTCCTCCTGCCACTGCCTCTTCTCACCCAGCCCCGACAGAGACACCACATGGAAAGACAAGTATTCATTGGTTCCAGTGTTTCATATTTGCTCTTCCATTACCAAGAAGGGAGTAAAATTTGGACCCTGCTTTGCATCCTGATTAAGGAGCCCTTTCTTGTTCCTTTTCCAGAAAATAAAATGGAACAAAATCAGCTAAATCCTTTTACTGTCCTACCCTTTCATCACAAAAAGTCTAGAGCAACTTTTTATGTCAGACTTTTTTTGGATCCAGGAAGAGTGAAGAAATCATTGCTCTTTGATCAAACTTGAAAGGGGTCATTCTGGATGCTGGAGATAAGCACTGAAACAGTTGCTGACAAGGGATGGCAAAGATTTTTCCAAGTTTCATTTTTCTTCTACAGAATTGTACTTGATGAACACTTTGTTGGAAAAATCTTTTCATAAGCAGAGTCAGAACTAGAGAACATGGACTGTACAAGCTCTGGCTGCCTCATACTGAATTATATTAGTGGATTAAGTGATTAAAAAGAGACACAGGCTCCATAGTGTAGTGGTTAAGACATTCATGCATGATATTAAACTCAATATACCTTACCCTCAGAGTACTGAAATTTTAGTGTGGTTTTAAACATGAGCTCTCTGTCTGTCTCTCACATTTTTTCAGAAAAACTTCAGCAGATCACTTCCCACTTGGGCTAAACAGAAAACAATTTATTCTCCTCACAATCTCAAAATCATGCTTTGGATTAGAAAGTTGTTGCCCTTTGAATTTTAAATTCCCTTTGAATTTAGGAAAAAAGTGTGGTGCTAACATTTTTACCTCAGACAATGACAGGAGAGGGAGGGTAATTAAAGTAAATCTTAGGTATTTCTTCTGTTGCCTCTGGTATTCATATTCCTTTGACTTGTCGCTGGCTAGTGCAGTCCACTTAAAATGGCATTAGGATATGCATAAAATTTTCAGGGATTGATTACTGGAAAAATGATGAAGCTTCTCAGAATAAGCTAGAAGAGAAAGGAGCAGCAAAAAGGCTCTAATGCTGATATCTATGTCCATGTGAAATACACCAGGTCTAATTTGACAATTAGAAGCCCCATGTAGGAATTCAGAAGTACACTGGAAGATGCCATCATATATTAAATCTGCCAGTGCTCTGAGCTCTTGGATTACAGAGCAATGGCAAAAGCACTCAGTCAGAGCCAGCCACATACTTCAGGCTTTCATGGCCTTTGATGGAAAGCAGATAAAAGCTAGACCCACAGAAAACATTCTGCCCTCAAATAAGACCACACAGGTCTCCCATCCATTGATTTTTTTTTCATTTCATTTTATTTTTTCACTTCAGTAAAAGTAATTTCAGCAAAATGACCCCAAAGGCTTAAAATGGAAACCTCACTTGCCAATAGATAACGTCTAACCATGCAAAAGACACACAACACACAGGATGCTCACAGGATACTGGCCTTTTTTAAACTAACCAACCATAATTTTTTAAAATAATTTTTAAGTCTGTATTGTGACAGTTTGCTTTATGATGTCATGCCTGGGCAATTACAGAGCCATAATTGCATAGCTATGACTCATTGCAAACCAATCAGTGCAGTCAGTTTCCTAATGCTATTTTCTACTATAACATTGTTATTGTAAAGGCAGGAATTCTTTAATCATCAAATTGAATGTCTGCCAAGAGCTCATTTTATTGACCATTAAACATGCTTCTGTTTAGAAGAAATGCTACAACATCACTGTTTCCAATAGTGGTTTTGTTCTGCAGTGGTTTTTCATATGACAATCTGCAACCAAACAATAGGTCAAAAAAGTATTTATCATCTGCAAATGTACAGGACATTCACAAATGAAGATTCTAATCCAAACTGCATTAAAGTCTCTAGTAAAGCTTACTGCTTTTTAAAAGTATTGCATCAAGACCCCATGCAAAGAAAAAACGTTGATAAACACTGAAATTTCTCAAAGACAACTGTTACAAAAAGTAAAACTGATGTGTGCACTTGAACACCACCACTGCACGTTTCTGATGTTTGGCACCTCTTGGCAATTCAAATGAAATTTTCAGTAAGGCCACAGTTTTAGAAAATTAAATGGAAACTCATAAATCCACTGCTGAATTGTGGGAACATTTTTTAATGACAATATTCAAATTTCGTCTCACTGTCAAAGGATTCTATGGGAGGCACAGCATGATGTTGCTTTATTCAGAAAATAATTTTCCACCTGCTGGAAAGAGGGGTTTTGTTGGCAGATACTTCAGTGATCTGAAAATTGAGATGAAATAAAAATGTATAGATAACCATACAGTCTTCAGTGGCAGAACGGTGGGTTGGTTCTTGATTGTTGGAAAACTTGTATAAAACCTTATATTAGTGTCGAAATATTTCTACAACCACAATTTCTGAGAGCACTTGTAACCTCATTCAAAAAAATATGTTATTTAAAAAAATATATTCTGTTTGACAGTAAGACCATGCAAAAACCCATGCAATTATGCTACCTTTTATCTTTACAAACACAGCAAGTCTAGAGTCTATAGAAATAATCTCACTGCATTGACCTGCCAGAACCAACTAATGATTTCCTACTGTTTTCTATTTTTCTTGTTCAGTTTACCAAAAGTGTGCAGACAGTAAAACTAAAATAAAGTCTTTTTCTAAAGCAGTAAAAAAAAAAAAAAAAAAAAGAATACTCCTTTGCAACTCCATAAACATCAGTAGTATCATTATGATATTTGTAACTAAATAACCAATTCAATCAATGATAAAGAAAGGGGAAACAGTGCAGTCTAATAAGGTACTTTAAAAAAGGATGTGCTTATACAACAAAACAAATCTGATTATGTGAGTCTGTATATAAACAGAGGTTTTGTTCTCTACCAGTTAGCAAGCTGAGATATCCTTTTAACTGTCATGAAAAGTAAAATAGGTATTATTAGCAATAAGGAAACATGAGAGGTACTAAGAAAAAAGAAAACAGCATTTACATGCTAGAAAAGAAATAAAAGAAGGAGTAAGACATGACAAAAGAAGAGTGTGTCTGTGGCATAGATGTACGGGCATGTTGCATGATGACAAACAGCAAAAAGTCCAAATTTTCCAGTGAGTAAACCAATCTTTTGGAATGAAAATATCAAAAGGCAAACCAACTGGGCCAGTTCATGCTGCAGGTTAGGTGCTACCTGGTAAAAGAACCAGTATTTAAGGACCAACAGTTCACTGTTGAAGTCATTAGACGATGCTGAAAATGGTTTTTGTTTGGTTGCTCTTCAGTGAAGGCAGCAGTACACAAGCATCTCCATGGAACAGTCCCTGGTGCTTTAGACCATTTCTCTTTCTTATTCCCCCTATCTAGGAGAGCATAAAGGGAATAATGTTTTGGATCTCAGTAGATAAGACAGTACTGTCTTCTAAAGCATCTTGAGGTTGTCTTCAAACCCCAAATCCATGTCAATTTAGAAATGAATCCAAAAAGATACAGCTCTCCTATCTGAGCACAGTGCCTAGTATCCCAGTGCTTTGTATCCTTTGTATAGGCCAGGCTAGGTTACCCAGAGCATTTAAGAAATCCGTTTATGTCAGTTCAGCTGCATTTTGATGTATGACATCCAATTTCCTATAATTTCACTCATGTGAATTTGGGAAAACGCACTTCCAGATAATGATATACCTAAAAGTAATTGTGTCACATCAGAGGCTGTACCACAGGTATCCAGGGTGCATCACTAAGTTAGGACTAATAAAACTTTCTCTCTATCCCCTTTGCAATGCTGATGTGAGCATGCCCTCTCCTTGCCTTGTAAGCCCACAGACAGCTGTCAGTTGCACACAAAGAAAACTGCAGATCCCCACTGAAACATGCAAAGCAAAATTTTCTCAAATGGAGAAAGAGTATTGTCACACTAGTGAGTGGAGCAGAAGTTGAGTGAGCAGCATGGAGAATCATTTCACACCTTTACTTCTTGTGGCATTTGTCAATGCCAACCTTACATGAAAGACACCAATAAAGGAACCGTGTATTGTTGATATTCCTCACAAGAAAGTTTCTTAGCACACAAACAATCTGACAAACAAAATATGGCAATGAGACAATAGTTCGTGAGAGACTTGTCTTAAAAAAGAAGCCAATCCTTGCTCTGCTGAAAGAATTGAATAAGGATGTTGTTCTGTGCTTTGCTAGCTATTATTGTAGTTGTGGGAATTTTTCTGAAGGCTGGATTATAAGTGATAACTGATCAGAAGAAAAGAGAATGACAGCCTAGTGATGAATAATCAACTACTGAGGCAAAATTAAATGGATGAGGGACAAGTCAGAGATCTCAGCATCCAAGTAACCTTAGCCACAAAAACTAGAGAGCAGCAAATTTTAGCAGAAAGGTTACCTTTTACCTCCTCCTTTAAAAGATGGTCCCCAGAAAAGAAAACAGCCATGAGTACTGTCAGGAGCCTGAGCTGCCATAGGGACCCTTGCCCTGACCAGCCCCACCAGGATTCCCAGCCAGGTCCTCTCAGCCCATGACCAGAGGGGCATAATCCATGCTCGGATCAGAGCACCCACAACTGCCCTGAAACATGTTCCCCTCCCATCCTGACTGGCTCCTTGGGCTTCTGGCCTGGTCTTGGACCAGACTTGTCACCTATCATTTGCTTGATGATCACAGGATTGTAGACAGACCCCATCCCTGCCTACACCTTGGCTTGAGTCCTGTAGGTGAGGACCTTGCCTGGTCACCCCCAGCTTGCATCTCAGGCCTCCTCATGGGGCTGTCCCACTCTCGCTGCTCCTGGTAACTGCTGAGGCAGGAGACGATGCAAGGAGAGTGAGTTCTATCTTCTCTTTTCTCCTCCCACCAAAAAATCTATTGCTGCTGCAGCAGCTGTGTGTATGTGTACACTAGAGCAGGTATATGGTGGAACAAGTTTGTGTATAAAGTACTGTCTAGTAGAGTTTGTGGTGGAGAACAGCCAGAGAAACAAGAACTACATCTGGAACAATTATGGAGTACTCATTGGGACCTTAAGACATCATGAATGCAGCACAGAAGACCTTGAAGTCAGTGCCTGACACAAAGGAAGAAACCAGCTAGTAGGTGCTTTTAAAAAGAAGTAAAAAGATATGGGATACAGGAGAAACTGCCCTAAAATCCAAACAAGTCTGATTTTATAAATGAGCTCTCTCAAGAAAACAAAAAACCCCCACATGATTAATGGGGCCAGAAGGAAGACTGCAGAGTAACACTACAGATTGACTCCAAAAGCAAGAAAGAGCTGGGCCATGTGGCTGAAAACTGGGTTTTTAATACTAACCTGTCCATCAACAGAGCACATCCAGCAAGCAAAGTTGTGAATATTATGTGCATACATGCAAATAAGGGTCTGAAAAAGATGTACAAATACACTAGTCAAACATCAAAATGGGTAAATATTGTCACCCTGTTCCCATCAAGACTAATTAAAGCTGGCAATATCAAACAAGACAAAATGCTTCCTGCACTATTCAAGTCCATCGGAAAGACAGTTTCCAACATCTGTTTTCCTCCCAGAGTGGTTGGTTACTTTTTCAATTTCATTAATATTATGTACTGTATTTTGGACACTCAGATAAAAATATTCTGGGAAGGGACCTCTGGAGATCACTAGCCCAACCCCTGCCAGAGCAGGGTCACCCAGAGCAGGCTGCACAGGAACGCGTCCAGGCGGGTTTGAGTATCTCCAGAGAAGGAGACCCCACACCTCTCTGAGCAGCCTGTGCCAGGGCTCTGCCACCCTCACAGCAAAGAAGTTTTTCCTCATGTTCAGACAGAACTTCCCATTTTCCAGTTTGTGCCCTTTTCCCCTTGTCCTATCACTGAGACCACTGAAAAGAGCTGGGACCCATCCTCTTGCCACCTGGTCTTGAGATATTTCTAAGCATTAATACAGTCCCCTCTCAGTCTTCTTTCCCTCAGCCTAAGTAGCCCCAGCTCCCTCAGGTTTTCCCATAGGACAGATGCTCCAAAGTAAAGAGGGGTCTCATATTCCTCATTGAATTTTTTCTAATCTCTAGCTATAAAAGCCTAAAAATGAACAGAAGCTTGCATTGCAATATAGGAGATCCACAATTACTAAATTGTTAATTTAGTTTTCCTAATTACAGGCAACCACTTCAAGACATAGTCTCATGATTTTTAATAAAAACCTACAGGTTGTTTGAAAAAATACTGCAGACCTTTATCTGGTCACAGTTGCATAGTTACTTAAACACAAATGGGTACCTAAAGCTGCACAGAAGCTGGAAGAGTCAGTATCCAGAAATTCAGTTTTAACATGAAAATACTGTTTAACATGTATTTTAGGATAGGCTAGATTGAAACCATAAATGCAGATTTTTTGAATGCCTGCAAAGCAGTGTTTAGGAAGCCAGTGAGTCCTGCTTTTTCACATCCACAAAGTGAAGCTGGACTTTCTCTTTGCTAGCAATGTCAGCTGTTGCCAGCTCATCCTCCTCCATAGCTTCCCCACAGATTCTGTGGCAAGATTTGGGATGAATTTTTCTTCTGTGTTATCCCATTATAAAGTTTCAGACTTCAGTCACCCAAGAGCTGTTTTCTCCCTAACCTGCTGTAATGCAGTAAGGACAGTCTGTCAGGGTGTTTTTCAGCAGGGTAAGCAGTATCTCTGCCTGCCTGAAAAGCAACCACTAAAAATATGCCTTACATCTGTGCTTGCTCTTTGTGTTTGGTAATCAGAAGTTGTTACTAATGGCTCTGTTATGATGTTGGAGAAAGAATCAACTTTTTCCTATTTGATGTCTCAAAGGTCTATACTGATCTTTGCTCATATTAATTAAAATACATTTCGGTTACATTACTTAATAAGGACATTTGACAGCAAACACACCCAAACAACTAAAAAGGTAAATGGTGTTTATTAACAATACTGTGTAAGCTGTTTTTTGGGAAAAATTTTAGAAGCTTTCTGGCAGTCTTTAATATACATACCCATTGTAACACCACTTACTTCTAGCCTCTTTTCTACTTATACTCTGCCTATGATCAACCTAACACACAATTTCATGGAAATGGAAAAATGGGGGGAAAAAGGAATGCTCAACTCTCCAGTGTTGGATAGTTGGATAGGACCAAAGGTCCAATAAGGTAGTCAAGAATTACTACGGAAGATATTAACAAAGACTTCATTTCCTGTACTGTCTCTACACTCCTACTGAACTTCATCAGCTCCTGTACCTTTCCTCAAAAGTCCTTTGCAGCTCATGGTCAGATTTCAGGGCAGACCTCAAACTAACCATAATGTTTATAATGATGTTCATTATTTATCTAGTGAATCTCTATTCAGTAGAGCAAACTTAAGTCAGGAAGATTCCTTTTGTCTTGCCCTTCTTTCCCAATACTCTGCTTTTCCAAGCAACCAACATCGATCCATTTTTCTAAACCTTTTCAGGCAGCTGAAGAGCTTGAACCTTCCTTTTGTCATCCTGGGGAAGTGTCTAATGTCCTCTGTGTTAGACAAATCAGAAGGGGAAAATATGAAAATCTGTATGACAACTAAGGTCTGAAGCCTGAAGTCTAAAAAAGAATTCACCAAAGATAATTGTCCAGTCCTGTTGTATAAATAAACCTCTGTCATCCTGACTGTCTTTAAAAGTTTTGGTTAACCACACATTTCTCTATTGTACAGATGAAGACACAAAGTTTGATTTAATGATTTCTTTTCCACTTCTTCAGAAGGGGGAAAACTAGGGAAAAAAATCAATCTTCTCTTGCATTTCGATTACCTCAACCCATTAGGTAAATCTTAGAAAATTTACCTTTTAAACCATTAGTGTATATATAACAGAGTTTTTGACACAGATTTTTATTATATTCATGTTGCTTGTAGAGTAGCAATATATTTACAGATCTCCTTTTCATCACCAATTTCTTTGAAAAAAGCTCAGTAAACAGGCACATCAACTTCAAAGTACCAACAAAAATGTGTGTAGTAATTCACATCATATTAAAAACATCTTAAAAAACCAGAGCATGTGTACATATGAATGTGTGAACCTCATGTTTTACAAGGTTAAGTGCAAGTCCTGCACATGGGTCAGGGCAATCCCAAGCATAAATACAGGCTGGGCAGAGAATGGATTGAGAGAAGCCCTGTCGAGAAGGGCTTGGGGGTGTTGGTTGATGAGAAGCTCAACATGTCCTGGCAATGTGCTCTTGCAGCCCAGAAAGCCAACTGTGTCCTGGGCTGCATCAAAAGAAGCATGACCAGCAGGTTGAGGGAGTTGATTCTCTCTCTCTGCTCTGCTCTGCTCTTCTGAGACCCCACCTGGAGTGTTGCATTCAGCTCTGGTGTCTCCAACACAAGAAGGGCATGGACCTGTTGG
>JMFS01014891.1:0-19229 GCA_000699545.1 Podiceps cristatus | reverse complement strand
GGTCGGTAGAGTCGGGCCGAGGAGCGCGGGGTGGCCCCGCCGTGCGGGTGCCCCGGTGCGCCTGGGCCCGGTTGCGGTGGAAGGGGACGGGGCAGGAAAAGGCCAAGAAACACCAAGGGGGGTGGGGGGGCAGAATCAGGGCTTCAAACCCGTCTCTGTGCTTTGCTGGCAGCACCCTGTAACTTCAGAGGGGAGAGCGTCGGGCACCGCGGGCTGGGAGAGGCTGACGTAAACGAGTCCGCTTTTGAAATAAAGATATGAGGCACGTCCTCGGGTGTGCAGGCTATTTATGGCAGCTTGCTTGTGGTGCTCGCCATTCCTCTGGCATTGGATATGTGAACTGTGCATAAATAACTGCCCTTTTATTAACTCTGAAGCTCTGGACTCTGTTGCTGGGACGATAGATCTTGGTGGATTATCGTGTTGACATCTCTGCTGGGGAAGGAAAGTCTACCAGCACCCTTTATTATTGGTTCAGCTTCCTAACCAAAACCTTGTGTCATTTCTTCCCAGCAATGAGCCACTTGTCAGGAATAGCAGAACATTTTCCACTGCGAACTGAAACTGATCCTTTGGCTGATGCATCTGTATTTTAATGGTGCTATGAGGATTTACAGCAATAGTGGGGCCCTCATTGTTCGTTTTGTTTGTTCCCATGGTGTTGCACACCCTTTTTCTGTTTGCTGACCTGCGATACTCCCTTTGCTTTTGCTCTCTTTTAGTGCTTCCCTCAGTCAGACCTCCTGTGGTCTATCTCTGTATTCAATCCAGAATATGCCTTACTCGGGGCAGAAGAGAGAACTGGAAAACAAGAGCCCTATAAAGAACTGATACTTTTACCGTCAGGTGCTTTTCTTCTGTATTTTCAGATATGTTGGGCCTTACTTAAGTTAGCAGTCACAAGAAACAGCAGGAGTTACCCTAAAGCCACTCTGTGAGATCTAATTCTGTCTTGAGGGCATAGGGGTGCTTTAAATGATCTCTCGGGATCCCTTCCAGCTTTACACAGTACTCCATTACATTGCTGTGTTAACCCTATCATATTTATGGGCTCAAAAGACAGGGTAACAACTCAAAAAAGACACCAAAAGGTGACAGACCAGGCACCTGAGCATTCACATCCTCTCCTTTGCCAGTGAGCTCTAGCACAGACTGTAGAAAGCCCACCCTTGCATGCCTGCATCCACCTCCCTGCAGAGCAAGCAGGGATGCTGTCGATACACTTCAAAGCAGCCTGTGCCCCAAACAGCACATGTCCCAAAGGTACCTTAGCTGAGAACACTAGCACGTTCGTACCAAAAAATATCACCCAGCCTCTCCCAAAATGCTCCCTTCCTGGCAGACTTGATAGATAAATCAGAAAAGCAGTCATGCAGCCTATTCCTTACATCTGTGCTCATTTGTTTTCCCTGGGCTTTGTATTAATTTGGACACAGGAGTTTCTTGATAGAAAATGCAAGTGACAAGCGCTGGAGGTATGATGTGTTGTTTGTGATAATCACCCATTGAAAGCTAATGGCACTTACTCTGCTTCCACTCCAGTGATTCATTAAGGAGCTGGAGCCTGGGAAAAGGCATGATTTGGGCACTTCTTTCCTCGATAATTTGTTAAAGTTAAAACATTCTGCTTGGAGCGTAACAGATGTGGTTTTATTACTTGCTAAATATTTTTTTGGAAGGTTTGAGGTTAAAAGAAGAAATAGTTAGAAAATATGAATTAATGAGGAGATACCACTTTGCCTTTCTTCTTCATCCGAACAGCTTGAATTAAGAAGATCCCTTTGATTTCAGACCAACTCATTGAGAACTGAGGGGCTTTGAGCTGTTTCTGGATAGAGCCCTGCATCTAAAAGTAGTTTGTGCATGGTCCTGATACCTCATCTTCTAGTGCCATCTTTTAAAGAGTTAAAAAAACTTGTTCAGGATGGGCATGAGCTTTCAAAACCCTGTCAGATATATGCTGGATACTGCAGGTGGATCATCTTCCTTTGTGTCCCTTGTGCTCTCTCAGTCATAAAACACAGCACTTCAGTGCAGCTCAGGGAATGTGAGCTGGTTACAGCAGCCGTGCCTAGGGAAGCACCCCGGTTGCTTGGCTGGGTCCGAACTGGTGAAGAACAGTGGCAAAATGTCCTTGGGAGAAATTTTGTGTTGTCTTCTCAGTGCTACTAATACAGTGTTAATCCAAAAGTGTCTAAATCACAAGAAAAATAATTGGTTGTTTCATCCAGGCTCTGCACCTTGGGAACTGTACTTGGATGGTGTTTTGCAAAGAAAGGGAGAAACATCTTGCAGTTCATGGAAGAGCTCAGTGGAGTACATTTTCAGAGCTGCCTAATAAGAAGTTTGGGTGAGGGGAGTCCTGGGACATTGGCATGACATCCCGGGTCTGTTTTGTGGCATTCAGGCTGGTTTATATGCCTTTTGTGGTGGGGCGGCAATGGAGACTCAGAGGTGAGCGGCAGCTGTGCCTGGTCCCAGCACTCCTACTGCAGCAGTGCAGGAGCTGGCTGGTTGCCCTCCCTCCAGTCTACAGACCTGTGCAGGGTTCCCAGAATATCTTACTGCTGCTGGCAGTGGGGCAAGCATGGAAATCGAATCAATGTGTTCAACGTGAAGCGCAAGAGCTGGTTCCCTTTGTTCGGTGCAGACAGGTCTATATGGGAGAACCTAAGTTTTGCAGGGGAGAGCAGGCATTCCCTGTGCAGTCCTCTTGTATTTGGGATATTCTCCCTCTTCACCAGACAGCGGCAGAAGCTAAGAGGTTCTTGCTCTGTGGTTGATGCGTCCTTATCCAGCTGTTTGTAGGTTAGCTACATCGAGTAATTAAACAGGAGTATTTGCCCCAGATAGTCAGAAAATCAAGAGTCAGGTCCTGAAGATTGTGGAACTTAAAATACAAAGTACTGCTGATACTCATTGTGCATGTTGCATCTATTTGCTTACTGGTTTTTGGCCGTAGAGGTTTATGGTTTTCAAGCTTCATCTCATACCACTGAGGGCTAGAAGCTTGCTTTGGTTTATTTTAAGCACTGAGGAGAGACACACAGGTAGCTGACTCCAGGAGACAGAAATTGAAAGGAAACCATCCTACAACCACCCGGTGAACTATGAGTGTGGGACCTTGATGTTCCCTTTCTTGACAGTCGATTCCTTTTTTTCCCGCAGCCCTCACGTCGCAGCCTTCGCTGCACCAAGCTTCAGTTCTCCCCTTCACAAATTTCGGAGCCAGGGGAGCATTCATCCCACTTGTATTTGCATGACACTTGTATAAACAACACAAACACTATTCATCAGGGACACATCCTCTGCACCCCTGTGCCCCACATCTGGCAGGCAGAGCCCTTGGGGTGGCTGTCACAGTGGGGGTGCACCCATGGGTGCTTCTGCCTATTCTCCACCATTTGACCACCTCTCCTGCAGCCTCCCAAGTCAGACCTTCTCAGAAAATAGTTTCTGCCCAGCGCTGAGCTCCCGGTGTCCCTGCAGAAACATATTCCCTTATGTTTATGGGAAATCTGCAGGACTGGATCCTTTGATGGGATGTGGCTCTGAAATCTCTGTCCTACACGTGGTGAATATGTGCCGGATGGTAGCACATTTTTAAATAATTCACTGCACTCTAATCTTCAGCCTGCAAGAGATGAGTAAATTGATCCTATACTTTCTGAGCTAAGCTTAGTCTTTCATTGTGCGGCCACATAGCTCACAGAACCACGAGCTCCATTTTTACTGTGGACAATTGCATGCACCATAAGCAGGAATCACTTGCTAGAAAGTGCAGGTTTTATGGTTTTCCCCTTTGCCATTTCGATCTAGATGACATCATAAAGCGCCACAGGAAAGAGCAAACAGATGTCAGCGCTGCGGGGGACAGGCAAAGGCAGCAGGTCAAGGACAGGAATTTGGCGTATGGGTACAGGCGGCCCCGTTTCCGTGCCTGGATGCAGAGGAATTTGCAAGGTAGGTGAGCGCCCTGGGATGGCGGAGGCCTGCCAGGCTGGAAAACACACTTACGTCACAAAATACAGCTCTTAAATCCTTTTCCTATATAATTCCTGTGTGTGTATAAGATGTACTCAGGCTCTGAATAGCTTTTCTCTCTGCAACAATGGAATATCAGGGCCTTTTCAGAGCATAAATTCATCCATTTCTCTCCCTTCCACCCTCTCATGAATTACTAATTCAAAGAGACTTAATATCTATTCTCTATTCCCTTTTGGCTTTGCATATTTTAATTATGCCTCTTCCTAATCCTCTTTTTCCCAGAACACACTTAAATTACCCCTTCAGTAACTGTCTTTGATAGCTCAGTTATTGGAGCTAATTTGTCACTTTTGCCAACCATGCTATTTTTATGATGAGTTTTTTTATAATACCGTGTGATCACACACTAGTCTATGTTTGGTTCCACTGGCTTTTATCTACAAAACCAAAGTGATCTGCTGCATGAAATGCCATCTCTATCAAAATTTAGTGCTTTTTTTTAAAAAAAAAAAAAAAAAATTACTGCTAGATCTCTTCATTGAAGATTTTAGTGACATTTTGCAGCAATGTCTTTGCAGTCTTCCCTGGAGTGACAGTCTTCCATGGAGTGCTTGTCTCTGATCTGCCTCCCACTCTCATGTTCTTGGTCACCACATATTGCTTTACTGAGAATCGTTCTGGTTCAAAACAAAATGATGATAATTGCCCTTTGCAAATTGATTTTCCTGACAAAAACACAGGTTTTGATATTCTTCCACACTTGAGTGACTACTGCATGCAAAGTCAAATTAATCAAACAGTTATTTTTTTTTAGCTATTCCTTAGAAAGAAAACTTTTCTGTTCATTTATAGAATTATTTCTGCTAGTCTTAGTATTTCATAGGTTTTAACTGAGTCTGAACTCAGCCCTGCCAAGTGCAGAGACCCACCATGCTGTGTGAAGCTGATGTCAGTAGCAATTTTGGGAAGCTCAGCATGACTGGAAATTTAGCCCATAATTCTTCAGGGGCTCATTTCACTTTGGTCCCTGCTGAAATGCAGTCCCTTCTGGGCTGAGATGTGATAACCATTATCAAAATGAGGATCAGAACAGCCCGGCACTGTAATGACAGAGGATGGAGAAGGGTATTATGCTGATTAAACCAGCAAGAGAATTCGTGCTGTTATCCCTCCTGGAATATGGCTTAAACCATCCCCCAGTGGGGAACGATGATTTTTAATGACAAGAAATTTGAATTTCAAATCTCCTTGGAAAAAGACTCCATCAGACGTTGGGGTTTCTCCCCAAACTAGACTTTCTGGGCAGAGGTACCTCTTGGCCAACCCAGGTGTGCTCAGCACCAGGCTCTGAACATGCGCCTAAACATGGTGGGGATCTTCCCCAGCTGCCCATGCTGTGGGGATTTATGCAAGTCTTCTTTCATTAATTAATATGCAGACTGTTTTCAGAGTTGGAGCCTGCCACGTGTCACACTTCAGGATACACGTGACAGACCGCGGCCTTGCTCCCCAGCTGGCATACACAGGGTACCCCTCGGAGGCTGGTGGTTTCGTCGTTAGTTATTTACACTGGATGAGACATGCCTGAGTGCACTGCTGAGCAGAGGCTCTCTGATATGAACTGACTGACAGGGGCGTGATTTTCTAGTCAGGGCTGCCTTTTGCATCAGTCCTTTCCATTGCGTTGATGAAATACCCAGGAAAGGCAGCTGAGCTCAGCCTGTCGTGCTGCAGAGGAGATCCCCTCTCCAGGGTGCAGGAGGGCTGTGTTGCAAGGCTTCGTGGCCCGCAGGAGTGCCAAGGCAAACAGGCAAGAGAGAGGGGCAAGCCCAGGGTGGTTGTTGAAGGGAACAAGAAAGGGGAAAACAAACTGTGAGGACAGAACCAGGAGGGAAGAAAGGGCCATTAAACACAGTGAGACAACATCTAGTCAACAAGACCCAGATTACCAAAATTCAGGTGTTTATAAGGAGAGGAACGTTTACACATCTGCGCTTCTGCGGTGAGAGGCCATCATTTGCAAAGAGAATAACTCCTGGCCCCACAGAGCTTGTGAACAGCATTGCATTTTTGTGAGTGTTCCCAGCCAGCACCTCTGTCCGTAGGGAGCTAAGCACCCTGACGTGCTGTTTAGCGAGGGCTTCCCATGGGCATGCCCTGGTGCCCTTCTGTTCTAGAGCCAGAGCAGCTCGAACCATCTTCACTTGTATTGCAGCGTAACCAGCCCGCGCTGGCGCTGGCCAGTGTTATACCCCGGGGCTGGAGCCTTCACTGATCACTGTGGTGATGGCCCCTGAGAGAAACGTCACTGCCTCAGAACGCTCACTTCTAATTGCTCCAAGACATGATAAATTGCTGTGATATAGGAATCAATGATACCGGATCGATAACATGTGTCTAACTGCTCTGTGGTTTGTATCAGTGAGGTTCTGCTGTGTGGTGCAGGGGTTTAACCGCACTCCTCCTGCTCTGCCACGCGCAGCTTTATGCCTGATTTATACACCCCTCCGTGTACGTGTGCACATTTCACTGGCGTAGCGACTCGGAAAATGTCTGCTTCATTATGACTACAGAAGTTTATCATCTCGAGTAATTAGGCTTTAATGCACCGTGCCTCCATCTGACAGAGTGCTTTCCTCTCGCTCAACATTTCAGCACACTTCAAAATCTTAAACAGGCTTAGGGGAAAATGTTGAATGCAAGGTGGGCTGTTGCTGTGTATGTACTGTGCAGTTAGGCAGAACAGCAGCATAAAGTGCCCCCTTCAATATATGCAGTAATAAGGTTATGTCAAGCTAAAAAAAAAAAGAAAAAACCCCATATATCTGTATAAAGTTATGGTCCAGTCTTCACTTACCAAGTGCTATCATGTGGGCACTCAGAGCTATTCCAGGCTGCTGTGGGGTTGGCTTCCAGATGCTCGAGTCAATTGCATATCTGTATCAAAAGGCTTTTTCCATTTCACAGTGAATTCATTGCAATGTGAGCTCTGACAACAGATTGACAGGTTTCCTGATGCGAGTGTTCCTGCCTTTGTTAGGAATCAGAATTGTGGAAGGCTTTTCTCCTCTATATTCTTTCAAATCAAATAATGTATTTGTCAGTCCTACACATAATAAGAATGTTAGTGAGACATTGGAAAGATAAATTGTTTAATATTCTGCAAAATTAATTTACTTTTCTGGAACAAATTAATGTGATTCTTGCATCACTATTTATATAGATACTCCTATAACATATTAAGTTAACCTTGTAATCCATTTGCAAAGCTGTAATCATAATCAAATTTTGAAGGATGCTGAAATAAGAGTTTCTTTTCATAGGACCTAACCGTTTTAGAAGAGGGTTTGGACAACAACAAAACAATCGGAGACAATTCAGGAATACTGTGCCCGGTCCCAGGAGAAGAGCAGCTACTGCATTAAATGGAGTGAGCCCTTTAAATCGCCAGGCATCGGCTCAAGAGGTAGGGGGTAAGGAAGGTACAGCTGTTCCTCAATGTCATGTAGAAATCTGCTGGATTTTATGATCCTAGATCATCCCAAAGAACAATCTATAGAAAACATGTACAGGCACCATCTTTTATATGCCTGTGCACAACATTTGTATGCATAGGTGAGTACAGACACATTTGCATATAAAATAGCAATTTTCCAGTTGATTTTGTAAGCTTATGACTTGGCATAATTTTACTGAATCAGTTCCCATGGGTTTTACAAGAAAGATTTTATAAAACTATGTTCTTAAAACATTTAAAAATATTTCCTTAAAAAAAAAATTCACCTTACTGTGAATCTCATCTTGCTGTTATTCTTTAGAGGAGATATATTAAGATTCACCATTATTTGTCCTATACCCAGAGCGTTTTACAAGGTTCAGTCAAGTCAAAGGACAAACTGTTGCTGGCTTCAGGTGGCTTTGGTTCAGAGACATGCTTTTCACTAGCGAGTGGGTATCCCTCCCGGAGACACTGATTCCCAGTACTGTGGCAGCTGTGGGTCAAAGTGCCCATGTGCTTCAGTGTAAAATACATCGTTTTTCATTCATGCTTTCCCTTCTTCAAGTTTAAATGTTTAGGTCTTGTGGAATATTTTCATTTGTTTTTTGAGTTATTTTTAAGACTTAAGAGATCGGAAGGAAGGTACCTGTTCACCATTAAAATAATTCTTACTCAGCTGTCTTCTCAGTATCACTAGTATTAAACTGGTTTGGTGTAGAAGGTGAAAATCAAGCAGGTAGGTAGTCCTCTACGAGAGGGGGTTGTTTTTTTTCCACACTGATGGAAATCCACTCAATTAGGAGGTTATGTATGCTCAGTAAGCTTTAAAAAAACTGACCAAAGTGGCGAACACGATGGCACATTTAATGGCTGTGTCCTGGGGGTATAAATAAGAGAGTCCTAAACTGAGCACGCATGTGCATGGAGTGTGGTTATTCCTGAAAATAAAGACTGCAATGACTCAGATATTGAGTGTGGCTGGGCATTAACAGAAAGTAATAAGCAGTTGCTAGGAGGCATAATTCTATGGTAGCTTCCATTTTGCAGAAATAAACCAAGTGGGAAGAATGTGGAAAAACATCTCGGTGGGTAGTAACAGTGATGGTGGCTGTCCCACAGAAATAAATGGGATAGAGTCTGTGGCAGTTTGTATAAGTAACTGTAGGAGGACCTACACTGCTGAGGGCTCTCCTGATGTGCTTCATGCTTCAGGCCTTCGACCAGGCAACGTATGTGTCTAAACAAGAAAGAGTCAATGACTGAAAGGAAACCTGAGCGAAGCTACAATGCTTGGCTTGTGTGAGATTTGCTCTCCATGAACTAATTTTTTTTGGTATTTCTGCACCATTAGAATGAAACATTCTTCAAAGTATTTGCAGTTTCATGCCCATGAACCGAGGCACACATACTGACTGTTGACAACAGTGTATACTTGGTTCAAATGTTGAGACTACAGCAACACTGCTCGATAGAAATATTCCTGCCATAGATACAAAAGATCATGGACGAGACAAGGTTTTAATAGATTTAGCGAGAAACCAGTTTTCCATCAAAAAAAAATATCAAAGGAGGGTGGAAAAAAGCACTTGCAGAGCAGCATTGATCTGTTGCAAGACTGCTGAAGTTGCAAAGGAAAAACAGTTGGGAATAAGAATACGGGGAATACAGAGCACGGGGCTGAGCCCCCTTTTTGAAGCAATTGCAAATGGTGCTGAACGTGTCTGAGAGCAGCGAGGGAACCGTGGTAGTGTCAGCAATCACCTCCTGTGCTTTGGAGCGGGCTGGATTTCCCCCTAGACAGAGCCAAAGAAAATGCCAGATAAATGCACCAGCTTTTCAGGCAGCGGCAGTCGGTGGAGGGAAGGACATCGCATGTTGTCACTCACGCTCGTTCCTTCTTCGTGCACCGAGATTGCGGTGTGGGTGGTAACAGCTCTCGCTGCTCTTTCAGGGCAACAAGAACAACGATGCTTTCGCCAAAAGCAGCAGCAGCGGGCAGCTGGAGGGACGGCGACGGCCACCACCAGGCCCCAGGAGATTCAGGGCAGCTGCTGCCAGCACCCACGCCCCAGGGAGAAGGTAAACTCTTTGGTAACTCCGGGCTTTTTGGTTTTCAGTGATTCCCTGTGCAGCTCCTGGGGCTTTGCTCTTGGTCTGTGCCAGCTGGGAGTGTTTACAGCCATGTTGTCATGCAATGTGAGAAAAATACCCCTGAGTATGTTAGGAAAGCACCTGGAAATAAAACAACCTGGTACTGATAGTAGTAATGCAGGTATTAGAGCTGTCATTTTATTTTAGAAAGCGTGGGAAATGTGGCCTTTGTATTTTTCATAAACTTTTCATCTGTCACTTTGGGGAAAATTTTCATAAATGCAGGAAATACAGATTCCAGCCCTAAGGGATAGGCAGGGAGAGGGACATTGTCCTGCTGAGGGGCTGCAGGAGCAGACGCTGCACCCCGGGAGCCGTGACAAAGCCAGGCTGGCCGGTGCTGGGCAGTTTCGGTGCCTGTCATATCGAGGTCCTTGTGCCTTCCAAGCTCAAAAGGAAGCCTCATTGCAATCCCATCTTCCTCTGCTCTGAGTAGAGCAAGGACTGAATGACCTCCAGAGGTCCCTTCTGACCAGATATTTTTCTATGATTTCCTTCCATGTTTTTTGTTGTTGTTGTTTGTTGGTTGGTTGGGGTTTTTTTGGGTTTTTTTGTTTTTTTTTTTTTTTTAATGAGCAGATTTCAGAACAAACACAAGCTGTTGTTTCATTTGAGCAGAAAAACAAGTTCTTCTGAAATCCTTTGCTGGCAGAAAAACCTGTTGGGCTGAACTTGGTGACATACAGCCTCGTTTGCTTTTCATATACCACACTAGGTTAGGTATTTCAGCATTAAAGTTTAGGAGAGACCTGGCATATTCACCTATGTCCTTTTCTCTCTCCTCCTTCACCAGCAGGCCTTTCCTGCTAAACAGGGGACCAGCCTTCCAGCAGAAGGGGATGCAGCAGCGGTTCTTCAAAGCCAACTTTCAGAGAGGGGTCAGTATTGAGACACTATTTCTGCAACCTGCTGATGGTGACAAGCCTTCACTTTTACCAGCCTTTGCCCAGTTGTATCTTTGCTTCCCGAAGTAACTGGGAGAGATGGATGACTTTAACAATTAATATATTCCTAGGAAAGCATTTCAGGACAGGCAGTTTTTAACGCAGCTTAATATTCTGGCAACTGGAAAATAAAACCTGGGCAGGTGGTAAAAGTAAATCTTGCAGTTTATACAGCAGCACAATCAGGGCAAAGTAAAGCCACGCCATACAGATAGCTGCGCCAGCAGGACACCCATTTCTTGACAATATGCAAGGAAAGAGCTATTCAGCTACACCAAATGAAATACTGGAAAAGGAATCATTGTTTCTGGGAGCTAATTCTTTAAGTCATTTTTCTTTAAAAATATTTCTCAGCAGATGGATGCTAATGGACAAGGGAAACCACCAAGGATGAGAAGGTAATTGGTGAACAAAGACATGCTGCAAACATGACGTGTTCTTTCACGCTCGAATTGAAGCTGGATAGACCTCCCTGTCTTGGCAGGTGGCAAGTGAAGCCCAGCCCTGGAGCAGTTCTGACGGTTTCTGTGGCTAATCCCCAGGCAGGCCAGACCGGCACGTAAGTAAATGAGGTGATTTGTTGGGTTAGGAGCCCTACAAAAGCCATTGCAAATCCCTTTAGCATTATTGTGGCTTCACTTGTTCTATAATGAGTGTGTGATGAATGGTTCAGACCCAAAATGGTTAGCAAATGATGTCTTGTTCCCTTCCCGGTGTATCCGAAAGGAGACAGTAATTACCATGTGGCTCATTTGTTATCCGGCGTAAGCAGAAATGGAAGTGCCAGCAGCGCGTGGGAGGTGGCAGGCTGGTTGTGCTCGCTGTGGGGTGCTGCAGGGGAAACGCCACGTACCCCAAAGGGACACCGCATGCTCACTGTGCCAGAGCAGCGCAGAGGCTGGAAGGGGGGCAGCTGCAGGACCTGGCACCCAGCTAGGGACAGAAAGAAGGGTGGGTGAGGGCATTTGGCATGTCCTGGGTGCAGAGAGCAGCCCATGATAGCCTTGATGTGACACGGTCCCTGGTGCTGGAACTCTGCCTGCACGGCAGCTCTCCTGTCACCCTTTAGGCTCACCCGGGCTGCTGTGAGACATTTTGTGGGATGTATGGGGCGTGCGGGTATCTCCTTTGCTCCTTGCTGGTTTGCAGATGATAGGAAGCGAGCTGCCTTAGCATCCTGAGTGACTGCAGATCTGTGCTTTCCCCAGGCCTGGATCCAAGCGCCCGTTCCTGCGGAGCCAGAGACCCCCGCTGCGGGCGGCCAAGCCCCAGCCCAAGGGGGTGCTGCTGAGATTCAACTTCCGCGCCATGGCCAACCAGGTAGAGGATCGTCGACAGGACAGGCATCACCTTGCACCCCGCAGCAGCCCGGCCGCTAAGCTGTTAACGTCATGCTCAGGTTTCTGGGGCTGCCACTTGGGTTTATCTAGGATAACCCAGGAGGAGAGTCCTGTAGCCATGTTGGCTAGGTTCCTCACAAAACTGAAGGCACCTGAGAAGACTGTTCAACAACTACATCCTCAGTCCAATTTTCCCCACCCTGTTGGCTCCTCTTGGCCTGTCCATGTGCTTGCTTGGAGTGGGGAGATGCTACTTGTGAGCGGTCCTGGCCAGGGGGACCGTTTCACTGTTGGTGCTCCCTGCTCCTCAGAGACACACAGAACTTCTGGGCTTTACTCTCTCTTTGCTTTTGTGACTTTCTCGGTGCCACGTTTTACACTGAAACATGGTCCAAGAGCCCTGGGGCAGGTCAGAAATCCTGCTCCACCTTCATTGCCAGCATTTCTTGTCTGGACGGTTTGGTTTTACTTGATGCCTTGTGCTCAAATGCCATCTGCTTGCTCCTGTTCTTGCCAAGGACGCCTGGTGTCTTGGGTCTGGGCGCTGCTTGGAGGTTTTCCAGCCACACACAGTATGTTGAGCTCCTTGTCTCCGTGTGCTGAGTAGTTTAATTGACTAACTGGCTGTGAAGCACCGTCCTGACTGATGGGCTCTAATCAATACCCTGCTACAAGTTTGGCTGTTCTTTGCCATGAGACACGGGACTGACTCGCTCTCCCTTTCCCCTGCAGACCAGCCTGACGCTGGATGAGAGATTCTCTGGTCTGAGGAATAAGAGGCGCTTTACAGCAGCCAGGAGCGCCGGACGGACAGTCACCATGCCTTAGCACCGCATGCTCGTCACAGGGACTGACCATATCAGTCTATGCCCCATAACGGGCAGCTCAATAAAACTCAATGGATTTCCTCTGAGATAGCTAATTCGGCAATGTACCATCTCCTTCCTTACACGTGAATGAATGAGGGCAGGGATGAGGCAGGACGGGAGTTGGGGCCAGAGCACAGGGCAGGTGGGACATGAACAGGGTGGTGGAAGGGGATAAATGGAGATGGATTTAGCGGGAGCGCTCTGCTGGGGAGCCACGGCGCCGGCACCAACCCTGTCCCCCTGCCAGGGCACCCTGGGCTGCCCGGGGTGACTCCTGCAAGAGGGAGAGGGGACTGGCTCCAAGCCGTACCTGTGGAGCCTTCCCTGCATTGTCCCATGGGTGGGACAGGGTTGAGGACACTGTGCCCACCTGTGTGGGAGTCCAAATGGGGAGTGGAGCATGTGGGGGCTGAGGGATGTGCCCCAGCAATGGCACCAGCAGGGATGTCCCAGCTGGCCACATTCCCCAGCATCCATCTCCTTGCTTGATTTGTTGTGCATGCAGGCATCCCTGCCCGGATGTTTGCAGTGTGAGATCCCTCCGCCCTGAAAATGCCTTTCTCTGTCCCAACAGTCAGGCCTGAGCACTTTGCATTTCTCTTTGGTTTGCCGTGCTGTTCTGACTCCTGCTGCTGGCCTGGTTGCAGGGACGGCCGTGCCGTGTTGCCGGAGGGACTGTCCTTAGTGTGGAGCACAGACAGGCTGCCCAAGCCCAAACTGGGTTTTCCAGTGCTGCAGTAGTTCTGCATTAGGGATTTCGCAGGTGGAGCTGCGCCGATGCTCAAAGCACCAGCGTAATTGAACTGGCAGCTGCAGGAGGGAGGCCAGGCTGTACAGCAGTCCGATAAACGTTGGCTGAGATGTTAATGAGCTGGGTCTAGACATTTGTTAACGAAGCCCTGCACCAACCGTGAGTCACTGATCCATTCTCCACCCACTGCTGCAACCCAGCACTGAATGTGCTGGACATAGCCTGTTACTGGCCTCTAAGCTATAATTATTAAAGTAAATATTTGATAGACTGCTTTACATTTTACACCAAGCATCTTTAACAAGAGACTGGACTTGGCGTTGGTTTGATAGGAATGTGTGAAATGTTGTTAGCTGACAAAGTGGTGATGTGTGAGTCCAATGCACTGAATAAAAAACTAACTTGTCAAATGTCACCTCCGGTTATTTCCCTTCCTTCAACAGGCTTTTGCACAAGTTCAGCCTCTCGGCATGGCGCTGCGGGGCGCAGGATACGCGACTGCATGGGTTGCTGCCTCGGCGCTTTGGGGGAGGCCGTGGTCCCCATCGGTGCCCACCCGCGGGCAGTGGGGCACTGGCCTGGCCGTGCAGGCACTTCGCTGCTCACACAGCTGGCTCCAAAGCACAGCCAAAGCAGTGGGAGGTTTTCAGGAGGTATTTTGTAAAATCTTTGCTGTGATCTCTTTTGCCTTTAACATTACCAGCAAAATGACCAGAGCAGACCTGGCTCCAAGTATGTCCAAAGTGAAACGAATGCAAACTTGACTTCCTGGTTAATGAACTCGGGAGACGACATCACCCTTTCATGCAAATAAGCTGGATGTCATGGAAGATGAACAAGAAACACTGTCAAAAATGGCGATATCCCTGATTTCAGTTCCACCTTCACTATAAATATTGACAAAACAAGGTAGACTCACCAGGAAAACCTGATCACTTCTTAAACCAGGTTGCGAAGGGATGGAGCCGTTCAGTCCTGAAAGAACAGCTGAGTGTGCCTTGGTGTTCAGAGCATGCCCTGATACTATTCTCCAAATAGATGTTTTTCAGCAATCTGTACTTTGTATTTTTTTCTAAGTACTCCTTAAATTAAAATTGAGGGCTTAATGATAAAAACTACACTTTTTTTCTAGCTTGATTCCCCCACAGGGCTGGGCAACTTTGCATGCAGCAAGAGACGGAACAGGCTTTGCAGAGAAGGGCACTGAATGTATCAGTAGCAACAAAGCATAACCGTTGTGCTAAAAATGTATCAGGCAAGGACACAGGGTCAGTTCACTCCAACAGGCACAAAATATCCCTTTCTGTCGCAGTACTAAATCCACAGAATAATTATCTCTAAAATTATCCCTGTTATCGTGCATAGGGTGAGCTGCTGCACGGGGCCGGGTCGCTCTTTGGGGAGAGCGTGTGTGATGCAGTTCAGCATGCGTCTTTAACCATTGCCTGGGAGATCGGTTTGTCCAGTTGGGCCGTTTCTGACGTTTTTTGCGGCGGTGTCTGGTGCCGCACAGGCGATCCAGCAGTCCTCAACCCGGGAGGTGGCAGCAGCCGGCCGCTGGCTGAGCCCCCGCCAGGACGGCTGCTCTCGGGCTGGGGCAGTGGGGAAGGGGCAGCGGTGCAACCCAGAAAACATTTTTACTTTATTTCAGGCCAGCCAAAACCATCTCCAAAATAGCACCTCTGATGGTGCCTGAGAGGTTTAAGAATGTAGGATCAACTGCACAGGGTCAGAAGAGAGTCCCTGTAGTGCGGCTCGGGGAAGGGAGGACACCAACCCATTTGTGTGGCCCCGGTCGGTCACTGCAGAGAACCCACAGTGCCGGTGATTTCTTTCCACTTGTATCATTGTGTCTAACAGCATTTGGTGGGGTTTTCTTCCACTATTGCTTTTTGCCATTTGCTTTCTATTTGTCTATGCCTCCAAAGGTGGGTATCAAGCTGAATATTCATTCCTTTACACCCTTTGCAATTTTTAGACCCGTGCTGTGTTCTCCCTTGCTCACCTCCTTTCTAGGAGAAGAGCCGTGGTGTGTGTGCTTGTCCACTGCTTGGAAGCTGATCCATCTTTCTGGTCACCTTTGTACCTTTTCTAGTTCTGCTACATCTGCCTGAGACATCAGGGCTGAACCAGACATGATATTTGAGATGGATTTATAAGGAGGCTCTGCTTTGTTTTCTGTTCCTCTCCTAATAATCCTAACATTCCAGTTGCTTTTTAACACAGAATAGCCACTTGGAGTAGGAAATGGTAAGGCACATTTATATTGGTTTAATGAAACAAATTTCCAGGCACAGACCTCAACTTCCCAGGGAACATTTTCTGCAGAAGCCGGTCTCACAGTCCACGTATCGGTGCCTGGAAAGGCTGTCTGCGAGAGGATGTGCCCCAGGGTCCGCCTTTCCCATCTGAGCACTACCACTGACGTTCGCTATTTTCTTAGCTGTTCATGGGATGTCTGGTTTGATGCTAAAAACTACCTTTAATGAGCTTAACAGATAGGAGGTAGAAGGCCAGCTTTCCCTGCAAATTTCCACGTTTGACAGTTCGTGACAATTTTCATATGGTATGACCAGGAGGAGATGTGCATCAGGTCACTCACCAGTATTTTGGGGCACGTGCATTGCCAAGCTGGCACAGGGCAGGGTCCCAAAGTGGTGCCCCAGGAACCATTTGAGTGCATAGGGGCCTCAAGAATAAAAACCTGTGGTTTGGTCAAGGCCATCCTGGTAACAAAGCAGCAGCCAAGGCATCACGCACAGGCGCTGGCAGGCTCTCCTGCCTTGCACGGGGTCCTTACGCCGGCATTTGCCAGGCTGGCTGCAAAACGGAGTCAGGCAGGGCATGAACTTGCTGCCCCAGCTCGAAGGTGCAGGGAGAAGCATTGGTGGAGGTGGAGCCCACTGTCAGCAGCAGGAGTTGTTAGTTTTAGGGGTCCTTGGAGGGATTCAGGCAGCCAGAGAACACAGGCAAAATATTTAAATGGAAACCTGAGATCCAAACAGCATCTTGGGCACTACGGTTCCCGCAGGGGCTGGGATAAACTGGGTTACAAGCAGAGCATTCGCCAGGCAGTGACCCAGTAGAAAAGAGTCACAACAAGGGTGGGGAGGAAACAGTCTGTGGAAGCTCAAATGGTACTTCATCAGCTAACTTATTTCTAGAAATCTCATTTCTGAACAAACCAGTGTGCTACCCCAGCACAGCACTAGGTGAGAAAGGGATGTAGGAAAGTGCTATAAACCTGATGGATTTACCACTGTTTCCAAGACGACCAGAAAAACTAACAGCATCCCCCCATCCAGCACCGGGCAATCCCAGCCCCTCCAGCCGAGGCGTTGCAGAGGGCAGGATGCCCTGCTTCACAGCTAGCCCTGCTTCACAGCTAGCCCTGCTCCTCACCAGCGTTGGCTTTGTTGGGAACCCGCGCCCTGCACTGGGTGCAGAAACCTGGCTCTGCATTGTATGCTGGAAAAAGGGGTAGCTTCTTCCAGGGTTTGACTAATGGGCCTTTAACATCCATTTGCAAGATAGAGAGTTATTTTTCCCCGTTACAGGTTTCATTCGCTGAGGTCTTATTCCCACTGTTCATCTGGATCAACTCTGACCAGTTTTATAGGCAACATAAAGTGCTAAAACGTGGAGGCAAGAGGAACAGAAAAATCAGATTTGGACTTTATCCATTCAAGATTAGGGGTTTAGGATTTAGTGTTAAGCTATGTCCTAAAGCAGATCCTTCCTAGCTGTGTCAGGACTGCTGCCAGCTCTCATGATTTTACTGAAAGTCCTGTGATGTTTAATGGTGCAGTTAAAACCTCAGTTCCTGGAGGCAGGTCAGGAGGAGAAATCTCAGCTTGCCTGTATTAAAAAGTCAATTTGCAATGCTGTGGCTGTGCAGGGAAGACAGTGACCCAAGGATAACTTAAAATCTTGGGCATCAGATGCCAAGAGAACAAGGAACCTCTTAATTTTTTTTTTGAATGTCATGTTTCTAAGTCAACCTCATGATGTTTGCAGCTTGACTCATGACTCTGAAATGCTCAGAGCACGCTGCTGGGCCAAAGTTAATGCACAGTCACATCTCATTGTGAATGGGAATCTCTGTGCCACTGCCAGCATTTGGAGACCTTTGTCCTCACATGACCCCTCGCAGCAGCACCTTCTTGCACTGCAGTGATAGCCCCAGCCTGAGAAACGCGAGATTTGCTCTTTCCATAGGTCAAAACTGGAGAAGAGGATGTTCATCTCTAAATCACACCAAGCTCCAGCTGTTAACCCTGCTCTTGCTAGGCTCCAGGAGGAAGATGACAGGGTGCTGGCTGCCCACGCTGTGCCCTCAGGTGAGCAATGGCACTGTTGCTCTCCAGCCACCCATCCCCAGAGGTGGAGGATGTCCCTGACCCTGGCTGTGGATTGAGGAGCTGTACCGTGGGGCGAAGAGGGAGTGTGGTCACTGGCAGGACCCCCAAGGGGAGCCCAGGCTGGGGTGGGAAGCGAAGCCAAGTGCCAAGGAGGGAGGGAGGCTGCTTTATGTTGTCTCTGAGTTTATTTGCAGCTGGTAATGTCTCCCTCAGGTGCTCCGGGAGCAGAGATTTTTGTCATTCTTACTGGGAGCACTCATAAACTTTGTGGAGCCTACTATGTTACTAGCAATGCCAGGATCAGGTGAAGCTCTGCACATATTTTGTCCTCCCAGTGACTGTCATTGAAAAAATAAGGAGCTGCCAGAGCCAAGGGGTTTGTGGCCATTTCTGCCTGTTCTTGAGTCAACCTAATCCTTTGCTGTCAGGCTTTCCCCTCCCTGCTGTCCTGTGTCCCCCCAGGAGTGTACATAGGCAGAAGACCCTTCCCAGACTGCATTTTGCTGAGCGCTTGCCGCCTTCTCAAAGCCCACAAATGGAAAATCCCCAGTACTAACATCCCTTTCTCAAATGCACCATAGCTGAATAAATTGTCTTACCTATGAGATATGAGGAAGGCTACTGCTGTAGGCAGACAGCCCTTCAGATTTTGAATTTTTCATAGCTTCACGCAAAAACCCACCCCATGGATGCTCTGGCAGAGCACCGAGAGCTTCACTCACCAAACAGTGCTCCCGCTGCCATGCAGGGACCTCACATCTCTTCTGTATCATACCTGCTGGGGAGCACAACCACATTAGACTACCAGTCGAGACAGCAATATTTTATACCAGCCACTTTTGCAAAACACTAAGTTGGAGCTCACAGGTTTCACACCTTCTCTGGGCCTGCAGAGAGCACGCATCCTAAATTCAGACTTTCCCCCTGCCCTAGACCCAGCACAATGATTCATCTATGCATTTGCTTAAAGGATTTCACTGTCAACCAATCCAAGGTTTCTTTCTTGACCACAGTTAATTTTGGTATGCAGAAAATGCCTGGGTAAAGACAGGAATTTAGCTGCAGTTTCAGTGTCTGCGAGCTGCCTGGTCTGTATTAACAACAGACTAAACAGCTCTCACCAGTTGAGTCCCAGTTGCCATCACTACAGTTTTGTAGTTATAACACTTCTGCGATATGGAAAATAACTTGTGAAAAACCTCACCTGAGGAAGAACTGAGCTGAAACATCCTTAGAGGTCTGGGTCTTCTCTAATAACTATGGGTATGCAGGAGCCTGGGGGTTTCTGTCGTGGTGTAACCCCGAACGGTAACCAGACCACGCAGCC